>BMAV01000043.1:0-96837 GCA_019973955.1 Trichonephila inaurata madagascariensis | reverse complement strand
ACAAAAAAGAAAAAATTTTTCTCTCTAACATTTTCTTATACATAAAATTTATAAGGAAACAAATAAACTTTAATAATTGGCAATTCCGTCACCCATTTAGACAAATTAATCGACTTTTTTTGAAAAAATGATTAAAACGGGGAGTTTTTTATGCATTTTTCTTTTCCTTCAGCATTTCATTACATTATCTGAAAATGTTATCGATTACTTTGATAGAGGTTTAGCATTTGAGCACTTTTTGATAAAATACGAAGGAGGGAAACTATGGGGTTTCTTCTTTTTTAAACTGATTTTAAGTGAAGAAAATAAAGTATTACTTGTAAAATTATTTTGTAATTTACTAAAATGCTGATGCCGTTATTGATCAGGATAAGACTTCATTCTTAATGACTACGAGTTTATAATCAATATTAATTGATTATGGAAATTTCTCAAAATAAACACTTGAAGTCTAAACTCTATACATAATCGAATACTGGGGGAGAATTTTACTTAAAGTAACAGCTGGCTTTGAACAGCATTTTGAAAAATGTATAAATAAACTTATATTAATGTCTGATTAGAATATACATAAAATTGTCTTAAAAGCTAAAAAGACTGTGTGTTGTGTGTGTGTGTGTGTGTGTGTGTGTGTGTGTGTGTGTGTGTGTGTGTGTGTGTGTGTGTGTGTGTGTGTGTGTGTGTGTGTGTGTGTGTGTGTGTGTGTGTGTGTGTGTGTGTGTGTGTGTGTGTGTGTGTGTGTGTGTGTGTGTGTGTGTGTGTGTGTGTGTGTGTGTGTGTGTGTGTGTGTGTGTGTGTGTGTGTGTGTGTGTGTGTGTGTGTGTGTGTGTGTGTGTGTGTGTGTGTGTGTGTGTGTGTGTGTGTGATTCTATAATAATAATATTTTTGCTTAGATTTCTCACAGAGGATGAACTAAGATTTTGAAAATTCACATTATTTTCAGAGTTACGATCAATTGAAAATAATCAGTGTTTTTCTGTTGGAATTCTCTACTCTGATATTAAAAATATGAATAAAATCACTTCAAAAATATGTATTTGAAAAATCTTAGTTCAGGCTCTGCACAAAAGTATATATTCAAAATATTATTATTATAAAAGCATTTTTTATGAAAAGAGAACGTTTTGAAAACATGTTGTCCTTTCTTAAATTTTTGTCAAATAACTGCTTTTAAAAATATGTATAAACTAGCTGTTATACCTGTTCTTTGCACGGGTGAATTGAAAAATTAAATAATACAGTTTGAAGGATAAAGCAGTTTTTAATGAGTTAATTTTACGTGAATTGCAAATTAAACAAAAAAAAAGCTTTTTGCATATCTCAGCTGAACAAAAAAGTCCTGTTTGTTAAATTTTAAGTCTGTAGATCTAATAGTTGATAAAAAGGATTTTTTTTATCTATAACTCCCCGTAACTCTCTTGTGAGTCGATTTTTGAAAACACCTTCCTAAGCTGATCTCTGCTCAGTAAAAGTAGAACATTGTTACAAATTTTGTGTAATGAATGCTTAAAATAGTATAAATAATTTATATCTGAAGTGTAATACGTTAATATTACTTTTTGCTGTAATTATTTTATGTTAAAATTGTAATCAGCCTCACATTTCGCCTGTTCAAGCTTTCGCAGTTTCTGGCGCCTGGCATAGACAAAACAAAGTGCAAAGTTTTGCTTCACACATAAAAGATAGATATATCCTGCCGTGGGTTTTGCAGATGGCCAAATTTTTTCCTACTTTATTGACAATTATCGTTATATTTTGGACACTTCACACAATATTTTTATAAATTATATTCTATGTGTTATTCTGATGTATAAGCTATATTATTGTAAAGTTTCATTAAAATCCATTCAGTTGTTTTTGCGTGAAAGAGTACCAAACATCCATACAAACTTTCACGTTTATAATATTAGTAAGGGAATCCAACTGAAATCTTCCAAAAAGGTGGTATTCTTCAGAATGGTGGGGTTTTTATGGCGTGGTGTCTAGGGGTTTTTAGGGTGTATTAGTTTATTTTGAAATAAAATAGACAACATAGTTCAAGAAAGAAACTGGTTGAAAACTAAATAATTTATTAAGAATTAAAGGGGAGTATTTGCATGGGGAATATTTCAAAAGAATAGGAAAGTTATATAAGCATATTTCGGAAGAATAGGAAAGTTAGATCACATTACTTTAAGTGGGAGGCAATTGAGATTAAATAGGAACCTATTGCGGTGCTATTAAGACTTACCGCCTGGCACGGACGAAACGATAGAACTCGTTATGGTACTATTAAAATTTACCGCCTGGCGCGGACGAATGTGCGCTGACGCGCGAAATACGACATTTCTCGACGAGTGTTAGTGGGACTCTGGCGAAATAAGTTGATGACGGCGTTTTTAAAAGGGACGCTAGATGGTGTTGATGTGGAATACTGTTTTGATTAGAATTGCCGACCTCGGTAAAGGATATGATCTAACTTTTTATACAAATGGGATATCCTACATTAGTAAGGATATGTAAAATGATATATGCATATTCTAATTCAATTGACGCTAAATATCGAAACAATTATCCATTCATGTGATTTTTCAAAATGAAACATTTTTCAACGATGTACTGTTTTTTTTTAAATTAAACTCTAAGTAATTTTAATAAAAAGATTCCTAAATAAAAATTTAAATACCCAGTCACAAGAATCGGTAATCACTTACTTTATGATTTTCTCAAAGCTAGCCATTTTATTCGAAAGGTCTGCAAACCAGGTAATGACTTGCAATCGTTGTGTAACTGACGCCTCCTCACTCAGCGTTATTTATTTGAATGTCATCTGAGTACTTAACCCAGAGATCACCTCCCTATCAACAGTAATCTCAAATGACACGTGTGTAGAATATCTGTCCCGCCTGATAATCACACGATTTTGTTGCTACAGAAAACACTGTGGTAAGTAAGATTGTAAACACAGAGTGCAATCTAAGCAAGTGCTTGCTAAGTTTTCTTTCTGTTTTCATTTAGTCCCGAAAAGAAAAAAAAGGTTTTATGTCTCTTCATTATTTATGTATAATCGGGAGTAATAAGCATTGCAAATAGAGTTTTTTCTTTATAAACTATCATGTATTTCTGTAGTATAGTTGAGTGTATTCTTCTTGCTTCAATTCTTGAGTTGGAATAATATAAAGGCATAAGGCAGTGTTTCTCAAACTTTCAATACTGGCGCCCCCCTTTTCAATCACAATTTTTATCGCGCCCCCTTATACATTAATAAATTACTGAATGCAAATAATAATGTCCTTTGACGCTAAAGCTACAATACACGATCTTAATTTATAAAACCGTACAAATTAATAACATAAGTATTAAATTTTGTATATGTTAATTTTAAACAAAAAAAAAATTAAGTAATAGGATAATTATTATGTTATTTTTCCTTTCTGTGTGATTTTTAAATTGGAACATATTGCAAAAA
This sequence comes from Trichonephila inaurata madagascariensis, assembly GCA_019973955.1. Lineage (NCBI taxonomy): Eukaryota > Metazoa > Arthropoda > Arachnida > Araneae > Nephilidae > Trichonephila > Trichonephila inaurata. The sequence continues at coordinate 93,389 of BMAV01000043.1, read as the reverse complement.
TGTGCGGTGGCTTCGCTTAGAAGACAAAAATATAGATATCAGCTAAATATAGAAAAAGAACTCATAGAGGGTCAATTTCTAAAAAGTTTGCTCTGCAAGACAAAGCCCTCCATAGAAGTCGCTAATACTTATTAAACTTGTCTATAATTCAGTATTAATAAGATAAGTATTAAATTTTTATATATGTTACTCTTTAAGTAATATATATTTAAGTAAATTATATATATATATATACTTTTAAGCAATAGGTTAATTATTTTATTTTTCTCTAATTTTTAAATTGAAACAGATTAAGAAATAATATTTAATTAAAGCATTTATTTCCTTCCCAAGTTTCATTTCTAAAAGTACAAATGTCATTATAAAATAGCCTAATCTATGTTGCTTCATCATATCCATTGGCATCTGGCATCCGCGAACGTTCATGTGAGTCTAGGCAACCTAACAGACGTCTGCACAAAACATGTAAAATGTTGTACTGCAGGACAATTCTAGTCAGTTCTGGCCGAATCGATTAGCTTCCGAATCACTCTTTAAATGTACATTTCATAATTCACGCGCTAATTATAATTCACGGTATTAAGTATTTACGGCAGTGGATTAAAACTAAATCATAGATATATTTAAATCACAAAGGAGCATCTGACGATAATAAAGCATCAACAAGTACACAGACGAGGGGAGTAAAATTGATTGCAAGTTACGAATGGGTTAGGGGATCCATTTAAAAATACCAGAAGGGCTCTTGAACTGCCGAAAAAGATATCTTCATAGATTTCACATCCAAATGACGAAATTAAAGGGCGTAATTTTGTAATAAATCACTTCTTGAATTCTGATAGAGGTGGATGCTGAATTTTCGCACTGAAACAGTAAAAAGCATTTCTGTATATACTATTACCATTTTAACAGCATACCTTATGAATCCGGATTTTCTCTGGTGATGGCTACTTTGTAAGACAAAATATAGATCTGAGCTAAATATCAAAAAATAACTCTGAGTGTCAATTTCTAATTTTTAAGCCTTCCTTTGAAAAACTTTTGCTCTTGCAAGACAAGCTCCATGGAAGTCACTGATAATTATTAAACTTGTTCTTATACTGGCTGAAGTACCCACCTTAACACGAGTTTATTTTTTTAAAAAATGATAATATATTATTCTTGGATATAATAGCTTAATTGTAAGTGAGAGTAAACCAAGTGCATGACAATGTATACAAAAATGTAAAATGATATATTGAAATGAATACTCATATTATAAACGGTTTGAATGAACTGTAATTTTAAGCCTTTATAAGAATTAGTATATTTAGAATAAATGTTAAGTAATAAAAAAAGAATATAAAATTCCTAATGAATAACAATTGTGTTATTTTTAATATTAAAAGCGAGAAAGCCCGGATCAGGTGTGTGCACTCGATACTAATATTAATGGTCACGGGGAGCGATGCACCTAATTCTTTATAATTTTCTCAATATACAAGATAAAAAATCCCAATTTCAGTGAATGATTTTAACTAAGAGAAAATATAGTACTACCTATTTCAAGGATTTTCTATTTGTCTTCATAATTTGAGAAAATATCCATAAAACTGAACTAAAATTGTTCCAAATGTAGCAGACCTTAATAAAGAACACAAATCACAGACACTTTGCTAACATTACAGGAAAAGCTATTTAAAAGCAAAACTGTCACATTTTTGTTCACGTTTTGTAATTTTAATATCCTTTGATGATCGACAAATATCCTGTGTTGAGCTTTTTCTTTGCTTCTAGGTCTTTTTTTGACAGGTGAAGTGCATTTTGCGGTACAGTTATGGCTTCATATTTTCTTGATAAAGTTCTTAATGTAGCTATTGAAAATTTTCCTTTTCGTTTGATGTTTATTGCTTTTCTCAAATTCTACTTCTGCTAACATGAATTAATGTGTGCATTATTTCATCAAGTGTTTCCCTTGTTTGATCAGCTCACTTTCAGAGTGATCACAGATGCCCAATTCTTTTTTTAGATTCTGATCGTTTACATTTATAAACCATAAATCAGTTATCAAATAAACACGCAATTAAAAACCACTCAAGTTTTTCATAGGGAAAATGCAGCATGTTCAAGAAAAGTATTTTGAAAAATAGTGGTCAAAGCTGGGAACTGATCTAAACAAGTACCTTAAGATTCTAAAAAAACTCTCTTTTTGCCACCCCAAAAAAAGGAGATACGTAATCAATTCATTTTAGCGCTCCCATTAAGACTGTCATATTAGAGGGACTTGTCAAGGTCATTGGTACAAAAACAGTTTTCCCCCAGAATTCAACGATTTTGTATTATATGTTTCAGTATACTCATAAAAAAATAAATCTTGGCCAATTAATCCTTCCAAAGTGCTCAATATGTTTATCCATGTATCAAAAAACTCTTCATACATTGTGAAAAACAGAATTATATGTTAATTTACAACTTCCCTAAAAAAGGGATGCAGGTAAACTATACCAGTAAGCCTGAGCCAGCCAAAGTAATATTTTAAGTTAAAAGAAACGTAATAAAGTACCCTCTCAACAGACTACAGCAGCAAACACAAAATATTTTTTTATTTGGTTATAGGATCAAAGATAGCTAATGAGCGTTCAAAGTAGAATCTTTATTTTGATGACCTTTTTACACCAGATGATATATATAAATCATATCAATGTAAATCTGTATTTTTGCCAGGTCAGAAAGTATTGTTTTTCATTCCAGTAAATTAATTTTTTTAACCTTTATTTTCGATATGCTTCGCGCCCCCTTGGTGCAGGTTATCATTCCCCAGGGGCAGCCCCCACAGTTTGGTGAAACCACCGGCATAAGGTAATTTGCTTGTAGTTAAATTAGTCACTTTTATTGTATTTGAGGTTTAAGTGGCATCAATTTGTGCACTTACTTCCTTTACCAACATACAAAACAAACCCATGATACATTAATTTTTTTACACTATTGCGGATTTCAAATTTAGTAGGACTAGAATGCTTACGCAAATAGCTTTGATTAAGTGAATTTAACAATGGAATTTAAAGCTGGTTATAGAATACACTTAAAAAACATTCGATACGTGAGAAAGAGCGCTTTCTGAAAAATCTAGAATTTGTGGTCTGAAAAAAATAATTATTTTGCTCAGTGCTAAATTTGAACATTTTTTAAAACGCTAAATAACCAACATATGTTTTTCTTACTATTCGATTTCTTATTATGTTAAATTGATTTCACATGCAGAGTTTCTGGTATTGTTAACATTTATTTCAATTTTGAATGAAACGTCTTTCTTCGTGTATTTTTTATTAGTACGTGTTATTTTTTAGCTATTTTTTTAAAACTATTATATACTGAAATTTTAACAACACAGATTTTTGAAAAAGATGTCCATTACGCCAACAATATGTTAATTAGAATATATGGACTTTTTATTCCTGTTATGGGATCTGTCTTACGTTTCTCAAATTTTTCTTAAGAATAACCAGAAATAGAATTTGCAGCAGATAATGAATCATTATCCGAAAAATTAAACTTGAATACTATCTTGTGTTTTTAAAGTTCATTGAATTCTTGTTATTTCTTATGTTGCTTAAAATTATTTATTGATATTGATTTATTAAATAATCACGCCTTCTTTTTCGAAGGAAAGTTTTCAATAGAACAATATTTAAAGACCCATTATTCGCCGAGAGAGGCGATTGTGTTGAACGCGAGGACCCATTACAAAAGTTAATTTCAGACTATAACGTTGATGCGCAAAAACATGAGAACTTTGCTTTAATTCAGTGAGACACACTCGAACTTAATTTGCCTTCGTATCTATTTTAAGGCATCGGGTCTTCAAAATCCTTTCAATTTATAGTTGTACATTTAATTTTATTCTAATTTTTTGTTGCTGGGCTTTAGGTTAATAAAAATAGAAACTTAGGAACTTCTTCTATATCACAGAAATCATTCTAAGTTACTTTTAGATACTTATTTCATCACAGTGGCTGAATTATATCACTAATGCATTTGCACGAGCCTTTACTTTTTCTTGGTTTCGAATCTTTTGAAAAGATGTTTGTAATCTGTATTTCCCTCTAACGCCAATAATGGGAAATGCGACTAAATTAATGCTATTAATTTCTTTTCTGAAACACACAGAACTTACGTCAAAAGTGAGCTATACTTATCGAGAATCTTCGATAAAAATATTTCACCAGTAATAATGTTTAAAGACACGAGTGCGCTATTGTATTCTGCAAAAATGTATCTCAAGGAAAATGCCACAAGTTCACAGGACAATTCAATCAAAAGTGCTTCTAATAATTTTTTAAAAAATCTTATCAATTTGACCGTGATTTTTCTTCCAAGGTATCTGGTTTCCATGCCCAGAGATAATAATACACAAAAAGAAGGAACAAATTAGTATAAATTGATTTTTTGGCAGGAGAAATAATTGCAACAATGATTAAAATGTGATGGTAGGGTATTTTCTTAAAAACTCTATCATCATAAAATAAATGCTTTTTAAACATTTACTACCGCTTAATTTCTGTTTAGATTATAATAGTACAAGTGATATTTTTTATTTTTTATAGTACATTATATTTTTTATTTATGTGTTTTTTAAAATGTTGTAATATCTTTTTATTTTCGTGAATGAAATTCCATAGTTAAGGTAAACATAGGATGTAAGAAAAATTAGTCGTGCTTCCACACCACAGGTCCGAGGTTCGAACCCCGGGCTGGGAAAGGTTGATTCAGCCTTTCATCCCTTCAGTGGGTCGTAAATGAGTACCAGGCTTTCTTGAGAACTTAACACTGGGGATTTCACGTCAGATTGACCACCTGACCGGACCATCTGCTCATACACCTCAGGGCCCAAGGTCGCGTATACTGAGTAGGGCACAGTAGGACTTGGCCCTCATGGGCTGTTGCGCCACTGAGTTAGGTTAAGAAAAATTAGGAATAAATAGCCCCAGATCCTTCTAAGTATTTGGAGTGAGATTCTGAAAACCTACCAAGTGGTGCGACGCCGGCTCATTAGTCGAACACCCTCGAGGACAATACTTGTCATACTTGATGCTGGGTGACGGAATGACCAGATGGGACATTGTATCTTCCAAAAAGACCGCACTTTTCTCATGCCTGAAGGAAATAGATATGAGTCGATTCTGAAAAGGCTTTGATGTTGCTACACCTTTCCTCCGACACCCAGACGATTTTAGTCTCAAAGGATCTATAGAAAGAACGCTCTTTGAATAGCATCCTTTGATGGGTCACCTCGCACATGTGGGGCGCGAACAATTTGAATGAAAAGAATGGGCCGTACCCTGTCGCATAAAGACGTACCCCTCAGTGTCAAAGTGACAAGCAAGATTATATTGCCCCCAGATGGTAAACTAGGTACGGCGCTGAAGTTGGCTCGCATACCCAGCCTATTATTCCGGGGCAACAATGGAGCTGGGACTAAAGCGAGAAGGGTCGTGAGATCTGCTGCACTCGCCAATCAGAAATGACGAGGTGCGCAAAAGCGGCTCTCCCAGGGGTTTAAAAAGGTAGGTTTCGCAAGCTGACGAGGACCTTCGATCTCCTGCAATCTTCTGTATTATCTTACACATCAAGTTTTTTTCTTCTTCGAAGACGCTCGCTGGTAAGTTGCGGGCAGCCGCACCTCAATGATCAAGGGAATATGAACATTGATGGCCTTGAAAGACGGAGTCCGCGGGCAACTACTTGAATGAACTGGCTTTGACCTACTTCAGCGAAAGGTTGGTGGGGTCAGCCGCACCTGAAAGCGACATTTTAAAAATCTTTGAACTTTCAAAGGGACTAGAACTTTTCTCCAGCGGAAGGTTGTGAAGAGCAAAAAATTTGCTACTGAATTTAATGTTATGTTTTATTAATTTGGAATAAAATGCTTTTGTGTTAATAGCTGCTTGATCCCTCACACTACCAAGTACTAAAGTTATTTTAAGGAATCACGACATTACAGTGGAATGTACTGACACCGAACAAATACAATTACGTAAAAAATGATAATGATAGTCAATTTAAGCCTCCAGTGTAAAAAAATAAAATGTGGCACACGACAATCAATCCAAAGTATCATGAGTGGTCAGTGATCGTTTTTGAGTATCTGATTGAGTAACAACTGAGATCGCTTCAACTGTCCTTCCAGATTATGGTGTGATGAATGAATCAGAAGCTTTGTGACGGGCTCATCGCGCTTTCAACTAAAAACTCCTCTTGGGTTCTTTGGAGCCGAAAAGGCAAATTCTTTCCAACCAAATTCAGGAGCGAAGCGTGATTATGCAAATTAAGAACCTTTTAAATAGCAGAAGGTTAGCGTAAGCAGTGTGGCCTTTGGGAAGTGATTATGCTAGTCTGTGGTTAGGAGTGTTAAAGTTAAAAGTGAGAAGTTATCCGACATTCAAGAGTTCAGCTATTCGTGCTAGTACATTCAAGTCAAGGTAGATAGCATTCCACGCGAGATAAAGAAAAGTCATTTAGGATTCGTGTATGTTGCTGTTACCTAGGATATAGAGGTAGGACCGTTCTATTAAATACTAGAACTGTCTATATACTGAGATTAGGATAAGGCGTAAAAGTTAAGTACAGTGGTCAGGGTCGCGCTTGTTCGGTACTACGTATTGTGTGTCTCTTCACCTCAGATCCGTTAAGTTAATATAATATTAATATCCTTATTGTATATTGTTTAAGTTAAAATCTTAAATAAAGAGATATTAAGACTATGGCAACGCCTGGTTCTTCATTCACTCCCACACCTATAGGTCACGAGGAAAACGTAGAAGCAGGGCATCACCCACGGGCTTATGTCAAACTTGTGACAGAAGCATCTCGAAAAGTGTGTGGTGCTGAAACAAGATACAGTATCTTTATTAGTGGTTTTTATCAAAATCACTATTACGGGAATTTTCTTTCAAAAATTGGACTTGCATTTTTTTAAAATAAAATAATTTTATAAACTATGCTTGACAAAAGGACTAGGCACAGATTTAAAAACATTTGAAATAAAAAATATGTTTACCATTTATTTAAATGTGTTTATTAAAGAGAAAAAAATTGACTAATAAACAAACGCAATACATTGCTATATTTACAAAAATATGTCATTTGTGAGTTTTTTCTGCTAACAGTAAATATTTTGAACTTGCTAGTTTTAAACTTTTTTTTTCCTCTTCATATTACATTCAGAGGAGTAGCCGCTAAATATGTGTTCTGCGGATATCAACTCTAATAGGGGCTACGGGAACGTAAAAGATAATTATACTTCCGTTTTAGAAATTCATTCGGTCCTTTTAAAATCAAGAGGTAAGGTGCGACATAGCCATCCTGTGATGACCATGTCGTGCCGGTTCCGCGTAAGCTAGAGGTGTGGGATTATCTTTGTTTATCTTCTTGGTATTGGGTTGGAAAAGTTTTGCCATTAATCGTGGCCGTCAAAGAACATAGGAGTTATGTTAGCAGAAAGACGCGATAGATCACAACCTCCAAGAAGAAAACGTGATTTCACTTAAGGGTTCTCAATGCCCTTAATAAATTACGTGTCTAAATCTCTATTTCTAAATTTCTTTCGCTTTCTGAGTTTTATTTAAATTTTAATCTTAAATCCTCATTTTTAACTTTTATGATTTCCAATATTTATCTTGACTTTTAATTTTCATTGCAATTTAATCTTAAATTTTAACTTTTATAATTTCCAAAAATTTATCTTGACTTTAATTTTCATTACTATCTTAGAATTAAATTTTAATATTCAATTTAAATTTAAACTCGTGACAATAAATTTTGTATTCCAATAACTAAGCCAACATTAATAATTACTGTTTAATTTATGCCCACTCTCACTTTTAACATGCAATTTCTTAAAAATATTTATACACTTAAATTTCTAAAAACAAAATATTCTGGGTGCGCAGACCCAATCTCTTTGACTCTCTAACACTTCATATGGAGCTGGTACTTCCGCTCCCTTTCTTGTTGAAGCTATAAATCGTATACTTTTCAAGATTTTCAGGGTCAGTCTCCCTGAAATGAAAACTGTTTGAGTCTCTATTTCCATAATATTAATCAATTTCACAATTATATATTATTTATTAAATCACAATAAATTTTCATCTCCATCCCCACATCTGGTTTCAACAAAAACTCCCAATGAGCCGCGCAGCGCCGTTATTATTATTGTTAGTGCCTTGACTACGCCGCGTTTCCCGAACCAGATGCCTCAATACATAACAATACAACAACATATATATATATACACATATTATACAATTACAAACATTTTTCAATAAACTATTATAACAAATAACCAAAGGAATTTTCGCATCTCAATGAAGTCATACATCGAAGCAAACAAATGTGTGATACAAATGTTTTTCTGGTGAAAAAATTTTTAACAAGTCAAAAGTTCCAAAAATTAAATAAAACACTATTGTAGTGTCAATTTGGCTTATAACTTTTAAGCATCGCCCGAGACTTCCTTCTTTGCACACTTCCGACCACTTCATTGGAAGATCATAAAAAATGAAACAATACAACCTGATTTTTTATATATGTTTTCTCCCACATTCACATCCAAACGATGAGGTGTCATCACCTTCCTCGGTTGTACTGGAATTTCTTGTTGTAAGGTTTGTAATCTCCTTGTCGTCCTTTCCTTGACTTCCCAACCGTGTCCTTGGCTGGTCGGGGTTCTTCTGTTCTCCGTCGTGGCCTTGCTAAGCTGTATCTTACTCTTCATTTTGGAACTTCTGTGCATTCTCTTCTGTTCTTTTTCCCGCTTTTGGAAATAGTACCGGATGACATTTGTCTTTTATTATTATTATTGTTCCCCTTTCTTTTGCCATAATTTCTTTTAGGTCCACTTGCCCCGACACACCTGGATCTTTTATATACCCCCTATTATATCTAAACCTTTTTGTTTTTATTTTCATTCCCTAATGAACTAGGTAGTGATCTGACCAGTGATTTGTTTTTATGGGTCCCTCTGTATTTTTATATTGATTTGATTGGTTACCAATCCTTTTGCCTCTAACCTACGTTTCACCGCAGATTTTTTCTTTCCCATTGTGACTCATTTAATCCTGATGTACTTTTTCCGAAGTAATGAGTTTCCTGACTTGATCTTATACCATTTTGGGATACCTGTTCCTAATTGACCTCGTCACATTTCCTATGACGATATATCTTATTTCTGATCTACGTTAACTGTTAATCTTTTCCTGATTTCCATATTACAATATTATTATTATTCTTAAACTTCTAAGACTCTTATAAGGTCCCTCAAATTTTTGTTTAAAATTTAGTACATACTTTGTTAGCTGCTGAACTTACAGGGTGTGCTTCCCCACAAGACCCAATCATTTACCTTATATTTTTACAAGTTCCTTTCTACGTCTGGTTATAATATTTTTCCCACCTTCCTGTTTAATTTTCTTGTACTTAGTCTAGCTTCTTAAAAGCTTTTCTGTATATCTTGAATTTTGAATTTTGAACTTTCCGATATCATAACTAGTTTTTGAAATGGTGTAATCAATTTTCGACCTAAAAATAATTCAGCCGGTGTTTTTCCCGTTGTTTCATTCACCGCCGTACGAATAGCGTAAGCAAAATCACGTAAGAATTGATCCCAAGTATCGTGTTGATCATTAACATAATTTGCAATCATTTGCAATCTATATCTCGATTAACTCTTTCAGTCCGATTTGCTTGTGGTCGATATGCAACAGTCTTCACATGCCTTATGCCTAATCTTTCACTTAAGTGCTCAAAAATCTCGGATATAAATTGGGGACCATTATCACTCTATTAATTTTATTGGGAGTTTCTCCATAACGCGATATAAAGTTATCAAAAAATATCCGCTATTATACGAGATGAGGCCTTAAGAGGTATAATTTGAGCCCATTTGCTGAAATGATCGGTTATTACCAAAATATAGCGGTTGGCTGTCTTATTCTCGATATAGATACGGGCCTAATAAATCTAACGTCACTATCTCATTCGATAATTTGATATAATTGATTTAACCGACCAGCTGGTGTAACGCGTTTTATAGTTATTAACTTAAGTACATATGGTATGTAGAGTATATTATATTGATCAACAATGTCCCGAATTTTATGATACGTTTTAAATCTGCCCAAGTGTTCAGCGATTGGCTTGGTCATGAAATTTTCCTCATTATTTCATTCCTTAAAGATTTTGGAATGTATACACGCATTCCACCTAATGACGTTAAAAGTGTTTCGCATGTACAACAATCCTTCAATTAAACGGAAATCGTGTTACCAATTCTCACATATCGTTGCATTAACCGAGTTATCTTCCGGGTTTCTAAATATCTATATATATGACCCAATTCTGGGGTCATTTTTGTTCCATATTAATTGTTCCGCGAAGTAAGTACCAAATCCTTGATTGTAAGTAACACAAATTAATTTTATCACCACTATATTTTTCATATGCTTTTTCGGTAAAACTGTAGCCACCATGTTTAACTTCATTTCTGACCCATTAACGTGTAATTTCCTTTATTTATCTTATTATCTTCAAATCAGTGAATTTTGAATTTTCAACGATTTCGATCAAAATCTAATACGATTTTGACCCAATTTATGAAATTCCGATACCCAGAATACATGGTATTCTAAATCTTCAACACGTGAATGACCAATTTCTTTCGAATTGTTCATGAATTTTAATTCTACAATCCCCATGTTTGGCATTTCGCACCCTGTGCTGTTATTACCTGGGCTCGTGATTTTTGTTCTGCTTATAGAAAAATATTTTCTATATACTTCTTCCGATATAAATGATTTATCTGTTCCGGTGTCCCATAGCGCTTTCAAAAAATGTGTTATTTAACAAAATAGGAACGTGGAAGTTCTACGGTGATATACATAATGGAGAAAAGTCTAATTGTCTCCTTTAATGACATCCCTTGAGGTTGATCATTAACCTTACAATATTTAATCGTCCCTTTATGTCCTATCGCCCGGATTGAAATTTTCACTGAACCCCTATTTCTACTTGGGTCTCCTATTAAAATTCAATATTTCGCTCATTTCGACCTGAGAAGCCCTGTTATTGAATCTTTGATCATTATTTTGAAACCTATTCCTCTCGAACCCTCTATTATTTTGACGGCTATTCTCGTAAACCTACATTTCTACTGTTATTTGGTCTACGCCTTATTTCAGAATTCCTCCAGTTTCTACCATTAGCTTCAAAATTAGGCATCCTATGCGCATTTTGACCTCGTCTTTTCTATATATTATTCGTTCTAAGATAACCCCCTTTGTAATTTGGGTAAGAATATTCTCTCTTCGAATTTAGAAGTTAAGACTCAAAAGTTGTATCGTGTTTTGTGATTTCTGGACTTCCACGTAGTCCTGATCTGTGGTTCGAGTCGAACTAAAAATATGATCCACCAAGTCTGCTTGGGATTATCTCTACTCCTAAACTTCTCTATTTTTAGTAATCTATAAACAAAAATCGGTAGGATCCTGATTTCTTTTCCCTGCTGGGGATGCATAAACCCGACTGTAGTTCTTTTCTTATTTTTGACCGCGAAAAGCCTTCGCTAGTCTGAAAGCTTAAGCTGCGCAAAAATCCGTGGCTGTATTTCTTGCACCAACAACGAACCAAATATCGAATAACACCAATCTTGAGCCCTCTTCCCCCAGATGACTTTAAGCACATGACAGATTACTTGGGATTTTACAACTGTATGTTATTATCTATACACTCGATAAACTCTCTGCAATGTTCTCTCTCCGACCCCTGAAAAGTACATTTCAGGTAGAACCGTACTCTCCACCTACATTACCTGCAACCCAGAATTAAATACGTTCAGTGCTATTGCGATGTTTCATCCTGTGATGACATCCATGTCGTGCCGGTTCCGCGTAAGCTAGAGGTGTGTGGGGATTATCTTTGTTTATCTTCTTGGTATTGGGTTGGAAAAGTTTTGCCATTAATCGTGGCCGTCAAAGAACATAGGAGTTATGTTAGCAGAAAGACGCGATAGACGTCACAAGGGCTATAAGAATATTTTTCAATGCTATCGAAATCTTAATGCTTATAATTAAATATCAAAGACTTAAAAACACACAACATTGTGAAATACCCAGCAAAGTAGGCGGGTAACTGCTAGTTAAGTATATTCCCGAAGTATATTTATTACTTTTCACACACACACACAGACAAACATTTTGGTACATTTGGAACGATGACACTTTTAATACTTCCAGTTTTACTGTTTTTATTTATAGAGATTAAGAAGGGAAATGTGTTTGGGTAATTCTTCCCATAAATTCTACATTTCCCAGAGTCCACGCTCATTTTCCGAAGTTTTTACCTGTTGATTAAAAAAGGACCATTAGAGGATCTTAAATTTTTATTGAATCAAGTTATTTATATAAAATTTTCAATGTGGCTTCCTCTAGCACTGTACACTTTACATCAACATTTCAGCGAAGCCAAAAGAGTTTTTTCGACCATTTTTGGGGTATTTTTCCAATATCCTCTTTGATTGCTTTTTGAAGCCCTTGAAATGCTCTTACTTTACATCTATTTAATTGTTGTTTTAAGAATCCCCATAAAAAATAATCGTGGGGAACACAAACAGGGGAAAGTGATAGTCATTTATCAGGGGAGGATGAAATTTTTTTTTTTTTTATATTTCAGTCATTTTATAGTTGATTTGGTGCGCAATGATGGTGAAAAACGAAGTTTCAAAAAAAAGACTTTATTTTTTTGATAAATTTTTTATAAACATTTTTATGATAGTTTTAAAAATTTTTTTTAGACTATGGCTCTCAAAAAATTGTTTTTTTGTTGGGGGAACTTTCCCCACCATCCAAAACCCACCCAACTTGCCTTTGAAAATAGTCCCGGAAATGTGTTTAAAGAAATATATTGTATCTTCGTTTTGCCAGTTGATTATTTCGTTTGACAGATGAAATAGTGCTTCATCCGAAATTACCTTATTGATCCCTTTGCAAACGTTAAATACAGAGGCCAAATTTTTCCTTTTTTCTGCCTTAACAAAATTTGACGACAAAAGGAAAAAATCTTTTTATAAAATTTTTATCTGGCGATAAATTTTGATTCATACCTGTAGTTTCTTTGCATATTCTGTGGAAAAGGTTTTTCTAAGCGAAAAATTTTTTTCAACTTTTTTTTTTTTTAAGGATTTTTACGTTCCATTTTTTCCCTGGAGTTTTTTTTTGGGCCAAATTTGATTTTTTTTTTAAAGTTTAATAGTAATCCAATAGAAAATGTCTTTTTTCTTTTTTAAATTTTTCATTTATAACAGAATTTGAACAACCTCCTTCAAAAGTTTAAAATTTCTTTTTCCGGGGTTTGAGGGTTTTTTCAGTATTTTTTTACTCCCACAAAAAAAGGGTTAGATTAGTAGTTTAAATATTTCTTTTTTTAAAATAAAACCAGAAAAACGATAAAAATTTCCCCAAAATAGTTAAATGCTTTTAAAATTTCACCAATTTTGAATAAACCCGGTAAAATGCGAAAGGAACAAAGGAGGCACTTCCCCTTCTTCATAAGCTTCCTTAGCAGTCCAAAAGATTAGATTAAATTTATTTAGGAGGGAAGGAAAGATTAATGATTTTAAGTGGAAAACATTACAATTCTGGAAAGAATTTGGATTCCCGATATCAAAACTGAGTACAAAAAACCCTTCAATGAATTATGGATTTTTTCATTCCTTTTCCCCGTAATTTTTACCAGTTTCTTTAAAGAGTTTTATTTTGCCTTTTTTAGAAGAGCTGCAAAAGCTTTTAAAAAATGAAAAAATGGCAATTTCAAATTTTTTTAAAAAAAAAACATTACCTAGAGTGAGTATTTAAAATCGCACTGAAGACAACAGATTTTCACGGGCGTCATTTCAACCAAAATCAAAAAGAGAACAACACTTTAGCCACCCCTCAGAACTTTTAAACCGGAGGAATTTTTACCCCAACATATTTAACGGTATAACCTTTTGACGGGGGGGGGCACTAGAGTCAACTCAACATACGGGGCCCCGGGTTCGTACGAACTATAGAAAAATATAATGGCCGCATTATATCCTCCCTGGGGTAAAAAACGCTTCAATTTACAAATAAATTGTTCTTGTTTTAAAAATCATCTTTTTAAATTTGAAAATATAATGTTAATTAAGAATTTTCCCTTATTTTAAATTAATACTTTTTTGAATCAAAATAATACTTTGGAAAAAAAATGATTTAATTTTTTTCCCCTAATAAAAATTTAAAATTTTTTATGCCAAAAACCCATTTGGATCCCAAAAAACCACAAAAACTTTTTTAAATATAAAAAAAAAATAAAAAGGGGTATTATTCTACTTTATTATTTTATACTTTTTTGTGGTCAAATAAAATACTATCATTTAGATTTTAAAAATGGTAATTTTTTAAAATTAAAATAGGGGGAAAAAATCATAAAATGTTGGGTTACTACACCACACCATTAAAAGCCACCAGGAAGAAATGCAAAAATAAAATGATATTTTTTGGTCAAATTATTATTGAAAAACAAGTAATTTAAAATTTTTAAAAAAAGTTTTTAGATCCCTAGAAGTCATAAAAAAAACCCCCTTGGAGTAAAACAGCCTCTATGCCCGGGGATTGAGCCAAAATTAAAGTGTACAGGTACAGATCCCTTACAGTTGAACACGATGCCACAGCCACAACCGTAGTGACTAGGTATGTGACAAGCCAGCCAGATGGACCGACGTTTTTTACGGGAGAGATCTGGAACGGGAAGCAGAGCAAAGGAACCTTTTTCCCTATCGGAAGGTCCGAACAAAACCAAAAACATGCGGGAGGCATTTTTTGCTGAAACGTAAGGTTTTCAGGGGCCCAAACAAAGGGAAATACACGGGTCAACACACCAGAAATGTAACGTGCAATGTTCAAAGGTTTTTAATGTGAACGAGGGAGAGACGTGAATACACCAAAACCCCTACCATCACACCAGGTGATGGGCCAGTATGAAGATGGCGAATGCACCGCCAGGGTGTTCACCTGATGCCGCCAAGCACAGATGCGACCATCTTATGCTGAAAACAGAACATGGATTCAACAGAAAAATGACGCCCTGCCATTCGAGGGGCAGGTTTTCCCTTTATCACAATTGGGCGCCCTGTCTGGGGTGCGCGTCAAGAGGCCGCAGCCAAGTCTCCGGGTTAGAGTATCCGAGGTTTAGCCCCCTTTTGGCGCTAGTGAAGGGGGCCCTTGGTCCGGCCGGGGTTCTTATTACGCTGAACCCCTCGATTCCAATTTGCAACAGTTTTTGGGTTTCGACCGACGCGAGCAGCAATACTGCGATACGATAAACCGCAATCCGGTAAGGTACAACGATCTTTATCAAAGTCAGAAACGTGCATTTCTTTTTCTCACGAAGTATCCTACAACTTTTCACCAGACAACAACGTTCAAATATAATTTGTGTATGAGAAACTGGTTGAACAATTCTCTCATTTAAACACGTTATATGTGTCGCTAAAGGCATCTACTTTGTCTGAATGTACAGAAAAGCTAATAATTTGTGTATCACAGAACTTCTTCTTCCTGTCGTTTAAATTTCACGTCTATAGCATATCCCTTTTTATGTGTAGCAATTTTAATGGTAAGTAGTGTGTATTAACGAATATAGAATGTTATATTAACTTTTGCAGCGTAAATAAATAGAAGGTATTTTCATGTTGTACCATCGACCAATTTTACTAAACCAAAAAGTATCACCAAATTAAAAAAACGATGCCAAATCAGCATTCTGCGCATGTGTGAAAACGAATTCTCACGCATAATCCTTCCATATTAACCCGCCTGCAAGTAAATTGATGAATTAGAAAAATAAAATTTTGTTCTAAAAAATCACGCGTGCACTTGAAATAAACAAAAGATCTAATAACAGGTGGGCAAAACTCTGTAATTGTATTCAAAAAATTGAGACAAATGATTCTTCTTTATGTATACGACGTCATATAAATTCGCACTAGCACGAACCTAAATTCTAACGAACAGTTCCTCAGGTTCTTATGTGGCCGTTTTAGCCGAGTGGTATAGGTATAGGTATCGAATCGTGGCATGCCTTGTCACGAGTTCGAGCCCAGTACCACTAAAGACCCGCCGTGTAGGGAAGCGATGCACGTTAAATCTGTCGAGAGTTGAAACGTCCTCCCGTTGGTGTGGTAGTTAGGAGAGGGGTGCCAGCTCAGGTGTCGTCCACGCCACTTGACCATGGTTCAAAATTACGTGGTCCGTCGCCTAAAAGCCCTCGTGTGCTGAAGAGTGCGACGTTAATATTCAATCAATCAAACCTCTGGTTCTTATTTCTCCATTTTGCTAAACTTACGGCCTCATGTGTTAGACAGTATTTGTGGTAATACTCCACTGCATTCACTTTCATAGAAAACGCATTCCAAATTTTAATAATTTTTCATAACAAAATAATAGAAGAATAATATTATACAAATTATGTAGACAATGTTATTATTTGAGAGCATGCGGGATCAAGAATATTCTGTTTATACATGCGCGGGAACAGTTGCCCACAATTGGTTGCCTATCGTGGTATTTTGCGATATTTTTCATTCTGGCGAAATTGGTCGACGGTATAATCCGTAAGTACCAAATAGGGTTATTTAAATATACAAAATATTTTTAACTCTGTAAGATTTTAATGAAATTTTTAACATAAGCTAAAAAATTATTTAAAAAATAAGCCACAAACTTTCCAGCTTTAGACGCATTGAAAATTCAATTTTATTTCGAATCAGATGTATTCCTACAAATTTCCATCTTCCTCAGAAGAATTAAAGCTTTTTTTGTTTCAAACTTTCTTCTTTTTCCTTACTTGCACTTTCAGCACACTGCGTTTTGTATTTTTCCATCATTTTACCATTTAGTTCCTAAAGTTTTATAACAAAATTCTTTTTTTAAAAAAAACATAAAAACAAAATAATACAGTTACATAATATTAGTAAACAAATATAAGTAAATAATAAATTAAAAATATTAATTATAAGTTATATGTATAGTTGTATTGTTCTTTCGTATTTTTATTTTTCAAATTATAACAAACAGAGCCTGATGTTGGATAACCATTTGGGCATTATTTTCTTTTTATGCTTTTTTTATACAAATTATGTATATACATACCTATATATCTTTCCTAAGTAACCTCTCCTACATCAGTTTTTTTTTTCATTATATCCATAGTTACTAGAAAATCTATAATGCTCATGAAATTAGGTTTTGTAAGTACGATAAGTCTTAAGCTTAAAATGTCATGCAATTGGCTATAAGAGTTCAGTAAATGTCCAAGAAAATATTTTTAAAGAATCTTCAGGTAGGTTCTACTGATTTTTAATTTTTTTTAAAAATTCATCAGTACATCAAGCAATGTTAAAAGAAAAAAGAAAAAGATAGAAACATTATGGACTGTGTGAATCTTTTTAAAATTAATAATGCTTTAGTTTCAAATTATTTACACTATTTTTAACTCAAAATTTAATCAATGGTTTTCATTTTGAAAACAGTTTTCGTGTTTAATTAAAGCTAAAATAACAGATATGTATAATAAAGTAAAAACTAATTTACAAGTTCTTTTTTTTTTTTCAAAAGTAAAATTTTGATTCTTGAAAAAATTTTGGTATAGATTCTTAAGAAGTTTACTTTCTGTAAAGAAATAAAACAAAGGAAATAAATTCTGTTATATTATTGTTAATTTTTCAAGCTAATGTTGCATTTCATAAAACAAAATTCTTAAATTGGAATATTAAGTACTATATCGAAGTGTAACATATTCTTTCGTTTGAGAATTAAAACAGTTTCATCTTCCTAATTTTGCAGAGTTTTCAGAATAAAACCTATAGTTTCTAATTACGTTACATATATACCCGCAAATGGACAGTTTATTTGTCAATTTTTTGCAACTATTATTTTTTTATCTTGTATGTTTAGATATGCAGTTTATTCACCTTTTGTATCATTTTTGAAAGCAATAGAAGACAAGCAAAAAATTCTAGCTTTTGTCATCGTTTGGTCTTTATTATAAAATATCATTTTTTTAAATAAATTAAGTATTCAATTACTAAAATTTTAATTAATTTTTTAAAATAAATAATGCTATTTAATTAAATTATTGAGAAGAAAATTTATAACCATTTTGCAGAAAAATGTATCGAAATTAATTCTTCTAATTGTGAATGAAAAAAATATAATTTGTTTTAAAAATCATAAGAACGAAGTAAACAATCGAAGTCAAAGTATCTTTTCCAGTTTTACGAAACAAAATAAAACAAAATAAACTTTACTGAGTCTCACATTTTTTCGAATGCTTTCATCTTCGATTTTCAATTGTAGGAAAAAAATATGTACCATATATTAAAAAATGGACTTTAAGCTATGAAAATTATTTTGCGAAATTTGAAAATGATTTAATCTATTGTCAATTTTAAATGTCATTCCAAACATTCTTCCTTTTTGGTTCCTCAAAAACAATATAAATTAAGAAATATTTCGTAAGCTTTTCGAATAACTACTTATTCGCTTTTAACGATGAATAACATTCATGAGTTTCCTTTATCGTCTTTCCAAGTAAGAAGCAATTTCAAGTTGATTCGTACACTACTATACATGTGTGTGATAAGCAGGTAAAATATACATTCTTTCACGTATTTGCTGTGCATTTGATTTTAAGTAGGTTCAAAAAATCAAAAAAAAACTATTTATAAATAGCTTCTTTAATATGTCTAGAATACGGTGGTAGAGTGATTTTCTTAAAATTCGAAGTCGTTATAAAGAAGCTGGTGTTAGATGAGCAGTTGATCATAGCACTGTTTTAATCGGACTTGAAATTTGTGACTCTCAAAACCGTGTTTTTCAAACTTTCCTCCATCATATCTCAAGAACGGTTTGACCGAATGACTTCAAATTTATAGGGTAGACCAGCACAAATATACGCACCAAATGAACTACGTTCATTCCAAAACTCAAAATATTTCTATTTTTTATAACAAAAGCATAACAAAAAACCCTATGAAATTCGAAACTTCAAAAATCTAATTTTGATATTTTCAATTGAGTATAGTTCATTCGGCGCATTTAAGCTTATAGATTAAAACGCCGTTAGTTTTTAAATTTCAGATAAGCCTATCAGCCGGAATCGTGGAGGAAGTGAGCGTCCATTTTTTCGAGGCGGGTGTGTTCAGAGCACTATAACTCACGTTCTAATGGATATTTTTGGCTAAAATTTATATACATACTCTTAAAGATACATATGAATAAATGATAAAAAACGTAAAGTTCTATCATTTTACTGATTGTCAAGAAAAATTTCCTAAAATGCGTAAAAAACAGGCTGTCGTATGGGGGTGAACCCCCTTAAAAGCAGATACTGAAGTTTAAAATTCATTGATTTATTTTGTGAGTAAATTCCACTGCTTAGGTTTATATCCTCCTAACTTTTTGATCGAGCTTTGTATTTAATTCTAAAGCAAGACAAAAACTTAAAGTCGGTCTAAATTTTTTAAATAAATTTTAAATTTTATAAAAGGAAATGTAATATAATAACATATTTCTTACAGATGCAGCGGACATTTTATCGCACTCTTCTTCTCCCCCCTCGCTTTCGCATACTTCCTGAAAGCACAAAAGAAAATTTTAAGACAAAGAATAAAAAATAATAATTAAATTCAAATCAAAATTTATTTACATAGATTAATTCTTGCGTATCTTTCAATTTTCACTGATACAACAAAAGAAACTTTTAAAATATTGGAATAGATATTAGCAAATACAGTTACCAGTTAAAAAGTAAACAAATAAAACATACTCACAGCTATGTAATCCGGAAGAGGTATTGACATAATTTTCGTCTGCGGAAAATAAAAAAAACTATTATTTATATCCAGCATATGTATAGAAAGCAGATTATTTGCAGCAATTTTTTATTAAATTTATTAACTCAGTTTAGAATAGACATACAATATAAAAAATACACTTTTTCATAATGGTGCATAAAACTTGTGACCATTATAAAGAAATACTTTTGATGGAAAAATAAAACCACGATTTTTACCGTTATTATTCTTCTGAAATCAATACCACTTTTAAAAATGTTTCACATAATTGTTATCACCAGTGTTAGAATTACGAGGGGTGATAAAAAAAATGTTACAAGTCGAATAAAGAAATATTTATTTACATTAGACAGTAAATGCAAAAGGGAATTAAGAGTCAGACGTGTTTATTACATTTTGAACCTAATCCTAAGTTCTTATAGGCATTTATCAAACTTTCCAACCCAATACCCAAGAAGTGAAACAGGGCGAAAATGCAAATAAGATATCTAAAAGGATAGAGGGTTTAGTGAGATGGGACGGCAATCTTAAAGATAACTTAGTGCGTAACAGATCCGGAATAAGTGTTAGACGACCTAATCACAAGGAAGAAGGATTACGCCCCTATTCATTAATATTGTTAATTATAAGAAGGATTATTTGTGCTTGGGTATTCTTATCTACAAGTACTGAATAGAGTGTCTTCAACCAAGGAAGAGGGTTATTCTATAAAAGGTAATATTTTGTATAGGAAGTTAGATTAGGCAGATAATTAAATATAATAAGATAAGTGATCTAGTTGGTGCGATCTGACTTGCATATTCAGTTTAATTTGTGGCTTATTCTCATAAAGAAAGTTGTTATTTAGAATTAAGTAATTTAAGTTATTCTTAATAAAAGTTGTGTTAAGAATCACAAAATGTCTCATCTTTTAGATAATCCCACACCTCTAGCTTACGCGGATCCCACTAGACATAGCTATCGCAGGATGGCTATGTCTCAGTGTTTATTACATTTTGACCTAATCACCAAGTCTGTATAGGCATTTATCAGAAAACAGAGGCAACTTGTTTAACCCGTCTTGATAGAAATAAGGTTCCTGTCCATTGAGCCAGGTCTAGGCGGAGGATTTCCCAGAATTGTCTTGGAATATCGCAGCACATCAGGAACGATATGCTGCACGCTACCATAGCTGAGTCTCAGTTCCGACGAGATTTCACGCAGAGTTACCCGTCGATCATTTTTGAATCATTTCTCCAATTCGTACCTTGGTGATTTCTGTCGTTGAAGAACTTGGCCGGCCGCTCCCTGTCAAATTGCGGCTTTCGACATCCTGTCTGTCTGAATGAAAAGAGCAACAGTCGTTGTCTGTTTGGGAGAGATTTGGTGACCGCGCCAGCGGATGAAGTGTTGGAAAAGCACAGAGGTGATAAAAAGGTGCACAATGTGCTACTGGGTATTACCTCATCGGAATGTTCCAGGGTCTTTGAAAGGAAGGGCAACACTATGAAGATGTAGAATCTCGCCAAAGCACAACTGTCGGGGAAGGAGATGATAATAAAGACAACCAAAGGGATTTATATATATATAATATATATATATATATATATATAACTATCACATGCAATGCACCCATTCCATATTTCTAAGGGGGGATGACAGCTAGGGAAGTATTCCATTTCAGTTCTAGACGTCTCCAAACAGTCTTCGTTCGTTATTTTGGCTCAATTCAAATCGGGAATCATAACTAGAAATAACTCTACTCCAGTCCATGAAATCCACATTGAATTTTTCCGGCACCACTGCACCGCGCAAGCGAGCTTGACGGTGTGCAACGGCAAGGGCAGTCGGCGAGGTGGTCTCCATAACCTCATCCCTCGTTTCGCAGAGTTACCTATCGATTCTGTCATATTGAAATCACCACCGTCATGGTTGTACTTCTCATCAATGCAACAGAGACTTTGAGTGCCGATCGAGCTATCATTCTGTCCTAACTTACTGTCGCCGCTTGTAGAGTCGACCGCTATTTTTTTTATTTTTTGAGTTAATGTTTACCCCTTCCAGCCAACGTTGTCGAATAGAAGCATTGTTAAAATCAAAATATCGAACAATCTTGGGATCTAACCACCTTCCTTTAGTCCAATGGTACGTCATCTTTCAGTTGATTACATCTGCTCATAATTTTCGCTATTCAATCTACGAGGCAAGTGGATTGATCAAACTCCATTCGTATGGAATGTATGCTAGCTTTGAAATGTTTTTAGGTGTATGCACTCTCTAGATGTTTCGTTGTTATTTTATGGAGTTTAAGCTAATCAGTCAATGGCTGCCAAAAGTTAATCATTTGCATTTCTATCGTAAGATATGTGAATACACAATTTTTCCCCATTCGGATAATTCCGTTTTAATGTTCTAGATTGTGTTGTATTTTATGCAACATTAAACAAAAAGATGAATAGAGAGCTTTTTTGAAATGAAAAACATGACTCTTAAAAAAGACATTACGAAACATTTAAAATATGACACTTTCGAAATCCCGTATAATTAATCCAATTAAAATTTTACTAATCGAACTCTCCAAAGAATCCCTCCCCCTTATTTTTAAGTAAAGAAAATAAAAATGGCTCTTGTTAAAGTTATATTATAAGTTTTCTTATAAAATAATTATAATCTTACCTTGTCTTCCTTAGAAAGAGAACAAGCCATGTCTTGTAAATCATTTTTCCAGAATTCATTCTCAAATGCTGATTCATTCGGACATCAACATCGGGAAATAACTTCCTGCAGTTCGCTTATAACATATAATACTGTCTGGAAAAAAAGACGAAAACATTATCACGCTGCAAAAAGTATTGGTATTGGTACTTACGTATTAGCTCGTCGATCAATAAATTGGCGAAAATTTTGAAGAATTGGCACCAAAGTTTGCTTACATATATAACAAATTTAAATTAAATCGATCATGTCATATGCAGTCTGGAGACGATTGGGAACAGAATGGTCCCTGCCCATGCTGACTCAAGAAATGGCCGATTCCTAAAGCCAAGAACACTTGAGCCACACCTACTACGGTCTTTGCTGACAACGCAGTCACAAAACAAAAGCTCTGCTCAAAATCCAAGAAAAAAATTCTCGCTGCCAGAATTAAATTATAGCCGGGAATTTTTCACAACAGTAACTAGACTAAAGACAAAGTATTTTAAGGGCATGAAGATTCTGCCTGAGGATTCCAGATCATATGTGGTGTGCAGGCACTGCCCAGGCACGCAACTGGATCCTAAGCACCTTTTTAGCTTTCTTTCCATTTTTGGTGCCCTTTTTAAAATAGACAATGACTGCAGCATGGGCATTCTATACTCAGATCATGCCATGGATGTTTGCCACGGGTGATTGACGCCTTTGGCAACAGTTGACTATATCTTTATGTTTTAATGTAACCACCTTTGCACTTTGGCATACACGACAACAACAACTAAATTTAAATTAGTGAGAGAGTGAATATTAATGTCGCACTGTTCAGCTACACGAGGGCTTTTGGCGACGGACCTCGTAATTTTGAGCCATGATTAAGTGACGAGTATGACACCTGAGCTGGCACCCCTCCCTCTTCTAACTTACCACACCAACGGGAGGACTTTTGAACTCTCGACAGATTTAACGTGCATCGCTCTTCTACACGGTGGTTCTTTAGTGGTACTGGGCTCAAATTCGTTACATGCCAGCCACGATCCGATGCCTTGATCACTAGGCTACCGTGGCCAAATTTAAATTACATGGCATTACTTAAATTTTATTACCTTAACAACAATAAAAAAAACTAGTTAAATTCTAAATAAACGAAAATTTTAACAACTATATCATTGTGTGGTCAAAATTATTCAGGTGTCTGTGCTTGTCTGTTTTTAAATATATAGACATGTCATACCCATCAACATATTCTTTCTTTGATGGAACAATCCCGTTTTTTTTTCGAATTTTAATTATTTTTCGTACGAAAATATGAGAAGACATCTTATAAACAAAGTCAAAGTTTTCGACCATGTACAGGAAAGTTTTTTTCCATTATTAGTTGCATAACACAGTGCTTCTCAAACTTTCAATATTTTCGACCCAATATTCAACCTAGGGATGGCGATTCTTTCCGAAAAGATTGATTTTTAAATCGATTCACAAAAAAAATCGAGATCTAAAAGATCGATTTCTAAAAAAATCGATTTCTTTTCAAATCTGCATTTACAATGTAAATATAAATTCATTTTATGAAAAACGAGAAAGAGATATCATAATAAACGATCTCTTATCTGTAAAATCAGGGAATTTTTTAGTTCAGGGAATTCGACAATTACAATTATTTTTAGTACCATATCAAAGAGTATCAGGTATAAAAGACATTTATTTTCTAAATGTATTTGTTACATTAAAAAGTTTAGAAAATAGATAATACAGCTTATAAACTCCCAATGCTTAATATCTAAGCATTTTAAAAACAACAGTCTGTTAAGTCTACTGGGATTCAAGTGGTTCCGCTCATCACTTGCGATGTTGCCGGCAATCTAAAAATGGCGCTCACAAGGAACAGATGATCCCACGATACTTACAGTGATTTACTTACCTCAATTACTTATTATTCCGTAGCAAACACTACATAACAATAAATATTTATTTCGCTAATCATAGTACATTACGACAGTCAGTCAATCAAGGCATAAGCAAATGATGCAATATCAACAAATACAAAGAGTCGAAGATTACAAACGTAACTTTTTTATTTATTAAAGAGAGGCGAAGGAAACTAAGCACACAGGCATCTCACGAGTTTTTGAGTAATTAACCCTTTTAACCCCCAACACCGTAATATTACGGGTTTTAAAGATAGCACATTGAACTGTAAATAATTTTATGGTTTTTACCAAAACAAAAAAAAAATCGAATGTCGATTTTCTAGGATGAAATATCGATTCACTGAATCAATTCAGTGCTACATATCGATTTAAAGAATCAATTTTTTTGGACCGAGAAATCGATTATTAGATTAATCGATCTCAGATCACCATCCCTAATTCAACCATAATTTTCATCGTAGACCTCCTTCCTTCCATACAAATAACAACGTAGTTAATTCAATAATACTATACTTTGATACTAAAGATGCCATACGACTTTTTCTTTAGTGCCACCCACGAATATAAATGTCTCGCTCAGCCAAAGCGTTAATTGCCTCGGACGTATATATACGTCTTTCCAAAGTACGGATCTTTTCTGTACACTGCTACCCATAAAATTATTCCTAAGGCTATGGAATTTAATAAATGGACATTGACAGTGATTGCGATGAATTCACTTATTTCAGAGGATTTCCTTATTTATTCCTCCCCCCTCCCCAATACATCACAAACTCTCGCCAATATGGAAAACAGTGACATTTGAAAGCGAATTATGTAACTTTTAATTGGCAGATAAGAATTAATTATAAAACGTACAAACTATCAAGATAAAAATTAATTTTTGTATTTAATTTTATATATAACAAACCCACAATGAGGTCACTGGTATAATTATTAAACTTATTCTTAACTTAGTATTGTTAAATTAATTATAAAATAATTGTAAGGTACTGATACATTGTGTAAGGTACTGATACATTTATAAGTGCATTATATCAGTGCAAATGTTAATTTTATTTTTTATTATGTCAGAATATATTTTGTTTGTTTACTTTCAGTAAATTAATAATTTTTTATAGTAATCTTTTGTTTTCGTTTTTTCAATATGCTCTCACCCCCCTCGTAGAGTTATCAAGCCCCCGTAGGGGGGCGAGTCTCACAGTTTGAGAAACGCTGGCATAACACGACATTTGGCGATGGTTTTTGATGTGAGGAAAATGTTCCACGATCTAATACGTTAAGTATAAAAGTATCTTATTTTTCAAGTGACTAAAGTTGTTTCACTTATAATTCGTATGTACAGCTTCACAAGTTATTGGGCTACAATTTGCATCATCGCACCATTTTCTGTTTAAACTGCTGAATCATTCTACTTTTGTGAGTTTGTCTAGAATAAAAAAAAACGATTTTAGTTTTTAGAGAGAACGTTTTTGATACTTCTACATGAGTTCTGAAACTACATACCTTCAGCAAATTAAATCCAGGGGTGGGGGAGTGTAAGTTTACGAGTAGATGAAGGAAGGAAAAGATATAACAAAGTACTGTTTTCGTATATTTCCTTGTCAACTCATTATTATATCTTATTTATCTTTTCTTCCGTAAGTGTTTACAGTAAGCTTCTTACAGTAGTACTAATGTATGTAATTACGTAATCAAATCCCTGATTAATGTTCTTATTCAAATTAAATAATAATATTCATTTCCAACTGATATTTTCTGAAGAGATTGCTCATATATTGAAAATGCATTTTAAAATTATTTTGGACATTAGTGTTCCTCTTATATTGCATTACGAATATTTAATGTGTTCTAGGAGAGAAATATACATATAACTCTCTCTGTTTCTTAGTTCTATTAAATTAATTACTTTTCGAATTAATTGTGCAAATTTATATTTTCTATGCTAATATATTCTTGCAACCTTAGTTCCTCAGACTAAAAATTTGCTGATATGCTCTACTTAGAGAGTAACATTTTTTATCATACATCTCATTTTTAACCGAGTTGATCCATTTTTTCTGGTATGAAATGTGTTTCGCGATTTTTTTCCCTATACTGTTTTCCTACTTTAAGTTCTACACTTCAAACATTATAGTGTGAAAAACTAACTAACCAGTAGAGCTATGAAAAGTGGATCTTAAAGATTAAATAACGGATGTGGAAGGACTTTTTCATGAAAGACAGGCCCTACATAATGCAGAAGTCGTAACGCCTGTGTTGTTTTATATGAAAATAAAGAAGAGTAAAATGAAATCAGAAGTTCTCGCTTTTATTCAGAAACAACCAGTTGAAATAAACCAACACCGACCAACGCTACATATATATATATATATATATATATATATATATATATATACTCTATATATATATATCATGAGATATCCCATTTGTAAGGTTAAATCATATCGCGCTTTCCAGGGTCGGCAATTCTAATCAAAACAATTATTCCACATCAACGCCATCTGGCGTCCTTTAAAACGCCGACATCAACCTTTTCGGCGGGGAATGACTAACACCCGTCGGGGAAACGTCGTATTTCGCGCATCAGCACCGTTCGCCCACGCGCCAGGCGAGTAGAAGTCTTAATAGCGCCATAATGAGTTCTAATTAATCTCAATTGCCTCTTCCTTAAAAAGTAATGTGATCTAACTTTCCTATTCTTTTTGAAATATTCCCCATGTAAATACTCCCCTATAATTCATAATAAATTATTTAGTTTTCAACCAGTTTCTTTCTTAAACTATGTGTCTATTTTATTTCAAAATTAACTAATACACCTAAAACCCCTAGACACCACACCAATAAAACCCATATCACAAACATCCAAACCTTTTGGAGAGATTTTGGTTGGATTTACAGAGGAAATAATTGGGGGTCGCTCGGGATTGATTTAAAATCTTTATATTTTGATCAGAATCAAAAGTTAGTCTGATTAGCAAACTCTAACCTTCTTGTTTGAAAACAATTGGCTCAACGGCCAAATTGAAAACGCTGACTGAAATGTAAACAAACGGTTTGCCTCTCACCAACATACTAACATTTTACTTAAGTAATCCTTTTTTGTGGGAGTTGTTTTCGTCTGCAAGTATCCCGGTTCTGGTCAGTCAAGAGTCATTTCAAGCTTCATGCAAGAAAAGGTACGTTTCAACAACTGTATCAGGTACTGTTTTTATTATGTTCTTCATTAAAGAAATCTCTAAAAAGAAAGAATTTCAGAGCCATCATCATGCTGTTAATAACAAAGTGTGTTTGAGTTTTAAAGAGTATATAATTCATATTTTTAAAACATAATGTTTATCTTTAAAATGCACTATTTTTCTATTGTGCATATTTAATCGCCCGTATTAAGTGCTTTTACCAAATTATATCTTTTAAAATATTAAGGAAATCGATGAATATTCAAGTTATGAATATTTTATTTAGTTTTCAACCAGTTTCTTTCTTAAACTATGTTTTGTCTATTTTATTTCAAAATTAATTAATACACCCTAAAAACCCCTAGACACCGCCAATAAAAACTCCGCTATCTGAAGAATCCGACCTTTTGGAAAATTTCGGTTGGATTCCCATATATATATATATATAATATTAATTCTCAAGACGCTTTTCTGAAAAAATAAAAAAAAACAGTCGTAAATGATTCATTGAGATAACCGTTATTTACGAAATTTAAAATGAACAAAAGATAGTTTCCATTTTATCAACCCTTTCGCTTCATTCAGTAAATCCGCCATAACACCAGTCATTTTTCAACGCATCTTTACTTACCGTCGGAGTCGGTTTGGTGATTATTCACCCATCTACACTTACGGTTCGGAACGAACGGATTACCTTGGGTGAGGAGTCGTAATTCAAGATAATATGCACGGTTATAGGATCGATATTTCTTGCAGTATTTTCATTGCTGAAGTCATTGCCATTTACCGCGCACTTCAATTAATTGATTCTAACAGGCGCTATAAATACTGTACCTATATTTTTTTTATTTTTTTTATTGAAAACAATTATAAAATCCCTGTGCACGACAAAATATCACACGGGGCTTACAGAAGTAAGTAATAAACACACATTCAAGTGAAGCAAAAAATAAAAAAATATATATTGAGTTTAAGAAGAAATAAAAAATATTTACAACAAATTCACGAAATATTTGAAAGCATTCCTAGTAGAAAGAAGTTGTTGAAAATTCCGGAGGCCAATTTATATTAAGTCCCTTGAAAGCCAGTCTTGGGATTTTCTTTTCTCACAGCAAACTTGGAACACAAGAAGAGCACATGTTCTGCATTTTTCCTCGCCTCAATATTACAATCACAGGAAGATGTCGGAACTAGAATTAAATTTGTTCAGGTAGCTTTTGAAATTACCATGACCAGTGAGAATTGGATTTATTTTGTAGTTAGTGTAGAAATGATGGCATGACAGTCTTTTTATTAACGATTTGGGGAAAAAGGCCTGCTGTTATGCTCCTTTGTTGAAATGAGATATTCTTGGTTCCCAAGACCACGATTCTTTCTTTTCGTGATCTCTTGTAAAACGATTTAGAATATTGGCGACAATATCAATTTGCGCTTGGTTGCAGCCTTTTGCAAAGCCAATCGGCTCGCTCATTCCCAAAGAACGCCCGTGTGTCCGCGAACAAATGCAAATCTACTGAGATATTTTTATCTTTAGGTTAAGTTGCTTTTTTGGATCTCGACGGTATATTTATTAGATGAAGAAATACATTTAAAGAGAATCAGGGAGGAAAAGAGTCGAGTACAGATGAAGATATTCTGAGATGACACTATTTTGTTCAGTGATCATTTAACAGCTGACGAAGTTTAAGCATAAAGTTCAGCTTCACAAAAACTGTGCATTCATCACGAATTCTAGAATTGAGAAGAGAGTTCTCGGATTCAGCACCTCCTGAACACAACAAATGCAGAAACCAACTCTTGCATCAATTTTACTGTCATCAGTATGGCAAATAACAGGGAAATCATCTGTGCTCTTGTCGCCTAAATTGGGTAATATTGATGACATTCCTCTCTGAAGGATGAGGGAGAAAAATGGAGACAGAGAATACAATCATAATTAGAGATGGAAGAAGCAGAGATTTTTCCCTAAAAAGCAATATTATGAAGAATAGTAATGTCGATTGGAGGAAGCCAGGAAATACTTTATAAAACTGAGTCGTAACTTATTGTGCAATAACCACATATAGCCCATAAAGTATCCTTCTTTGTATGCGTCGCAGATACTTAGAGTCATCTTTCTTTTAAAGTGCCTCGCCCCAAACTCTAGAACCATACAAAATGAAGGTTCGATTCATACAACATAAATGAGCGAATGTACATTGAAATTTATACCGAACGATGTTGCGAGCAATCGATTTAATCCACGCTGTAAATTTGTCACATTTCTCGGATATGCTTAACTTAAAGTGCTGCTTCCAAAGAAAGAATTTAGTATCGAGAACTCCCAAGATACTTCATTTTGCTTCCACCATAGTCAAGGGGAGTTCCATCGAGATATAATGAAATGCATCTTAGCAAACGATTTCGTTTTTAATAGCCATGATTCTGGTTTTATCAAGGTTAAAAATAATTCAATTTAAAAACCTTTTGATAATCAGAAGAGATTCAAAAGCTTCACTATTGCGTGTAGGAAAGTCACAGAAAAGACCTCACCTTGGGAACAAACTAAATGTCATCAGCAAAGCTATGCAGCAGGCAAGACTATTAAGTTTAAATAGGAAATCATTGATAATGATATTCCAAAAAATAGGTCTAGACACTGATCCTTGAGGGCAACCCCTATAGAAACAGTGGATTGCAGAAATCGAACCCAGTTGCATTTTGGCCACTCTGTCATTTAAAAAGTCAGCAACAAGTGAAAAAATATTTATCGGAATTTCCTCTTTCTTAAGGAGATTCAGAATGCAAGGCCACCATGCATTGTCAAAGCACCTTTTATATCAGAGAAATCAACATTGAGTGTAAATGCTTCTTTTTGCCTCTTAACAATCTCATTCAAACGGCAAAGAGCGTGCTTTCCAGTACTCTTATGGGGAGTGAAACCGTATTGATCACGAGAGAGTCTCCACGGCGCAGATACCAGCAAAATCCTGTTAACAAAAAGAAGTTTCTCTAAGCACATTTGCAAAAGAGCCGGAGTAAGCTTATGCACCTAAGGTTATCAAATGGGAACTCTATACTCATTAACTTTGGGGATGAGAATCACCTGGGCAAGTTTCCAAACCCATGAAAAATACCTAAATCAGGCAAACGGTAAAAGCTTATGGGGAGAAAAGAGGGGAATACTAAATGAGGCTTCTTTAATAATCTCATTTGAAATAGAATCGGACCAGGTGATTTATTTAGCTTCAGCATAGAAACATTGTATTAACTTCATCATAGGAAAAAGAAAAGGATAAAAAAGGAATGAGTAGCGGTGCGCGCGCGGCATGACGATAGTCTTTCTAGAAGAAGCTATTGTCATTTTCCTCTGAATCAGAGGGAATGATTTACAAGGCTTTGGCATTAATTGTCTCATCTAAAGTGGTTGTTTTCTCCTGTGGGTAGTTTAATACCCAGTTATTTCAATTTTTTTCATAAGAATCTTTAGCCATACGTATAAACCTTCTTCCACACATTTTGCGCATCCAATGGTCAAAGAATTTCTTTCCAAGACTCAGATTTTGCATTAATAAGCATTTGGATTTATAATCCCTTTCTTTTCAAGATAATTATTATTGACAGCTGTTTATCACATTTTAATAATTGTCCAATTTTTAATCATTATTCATCATTTTTTTCCTTCTTGCATCTGTTTTACCTTTATCTGATTTGATTTTCTTGGGGGACATACCCATCCGAATTTATTTGCATTCTTACGTTCAATCAATATGTTTTATATAAATAATAATTTTTTTATAGAATTTATTTAATACAATATGATTTTCTTATGAATGAATTGCTTTTGTTAAACTTTGCGGGGAATCGCTTTCATATTATTTTTTAAATATTTTGTAATTGAAATTTTATTGAAGCATTCTGAAAATAATCTGACTTTATCACATTACCTTTGATTTAGAATCAGTTTTCCGCGTTAGTATGTTTTAAATCATTGGTTAGCGTAGCTTAGCCTAATTTGACTCGTGTGCCATAAAATCATACAATCAATCAATAAGAAGGGAATGATTAATTTATGTTGTCGTTACTAAAGATTTTTAAATACATACATTAACCTGTAATTTCTCTGACCATTAATATCATATTCACTTTAACTCATCCAACGAATCTTTCCACCTTCGATTCTAAGCTGCACACGATTTTCAGTAGAATTAACATTGGAAAAAAATTGTGGCTTCGATTCGAATAAATACGACAAATATACTATTTTTTATACATATAGGAGCGCATTAGTTAAATAAACAGTTCAATAGTGCACTTCAATTTATGCCTTTATATATTAAAAGCATGATTATTCTTTTTCGAGCCAAAACATTTATTTACCCAGTCATCTAAATAAATTTCTTTAAGAAAAATAATCGTCTGTGTTTGAATCATTGAATTAATTAGTTGAGATTTGCATTTCTGGCGAATAATAAAATGTTATATATTGTCCTAATGTATTTTCGACACTCACACTAAAAAAACAAACTTTTTTTTCTTTAAATAATTTTATCTTCCTTTTTTTTTTGCTACACAGTATCTAATAATAAGCAAAGAAATATTCGATTCAATATATTAAGTATCCATTTCTTTCTCTCTTTTTTAGATTTATTTCTTTAAATCTTTGGGAGGACTAAAAAGATAAAACATCTATATGTGTTAAATTTTTTTCTGAATTTGTGAATATACAAATATATCCATAAAATAAGTTAAATCCCACTTTTATATAAAATTGAAACCTGTCCTCTGTCAGCATTCTTTATAACACTTCCACATCCATCTACTTAAATTTCCACTATCTGAATGAGTCTATGGCAAACACAGGAATTTTTCAAGGGGAAGGATCCAGGGTCGAAAGTCCACCATTCTCGAATCATGCTCCAAGACATTGGCTAACATATTCTTTTGATTTTTTCGATTTTCGGTAACAAAAAAACCGTAAAAAATTAATTATTGAATAAATAAAATTAGCGTTAATTTGTAAAATTAATTATTAATAGCAAATGTTTTGTTAAATTTTACGTTCTTTTTACATAGGATTATAATTAGTTGGAAAAAATCCGAGGAGCTATTAGGGGGCGTGTCGGACCAGGACCCCCAACACACACACCTCCCTTGTGTGCGTTTGGGGGGGTCCCGAAGAGAGAGCTGATTCTAGCCGTGATACATATAGCTCAAATGAAAGCTTTAACTCAATTTTTTTAAAATCTTCCCGCCAGGTTGACAGGTTAATACACAGATATCGTTTTCTGTTTTCCCTGTAACGTTTCTGTTTTCCCCTATCCCTGTAACGTTTTCTGTTTTCCCCTGTTGTTACAGCATCATCTTAATATTTTAAACAGTATTTAATTGCTTCATTTGTTATTAAAATGTTCATTAAATAGGCCAACCGGGGGGGATCTTTTCACTCGAGGTCAGTCCTTATTCC
This sequence comes from Trichonephila inaurata madagascariensis, assembly GCA_019973955.1. Classification (NCBI taxonomy): domain Eukaryota; kingdom Metazoa; phylum Arthropoda; class Arachnida; order Araneae; family Nephilidae; genus Trichonephila; species Trichonephila inaurata. The sequence continues at coordinate 60,257 of BMAV01000043.1, read as the reverse complement.
GCAGGCACTCGACAATCCCTTGTTTTCCGGGCTCTAGTTTACTCCATGGCTCTCTGTTTCCCATCCCCGTGCTCCGTCCGTCTCACTCCAGGGCTCTATCCCCAAAGCTTCTTCCCTCTCCGTCGTCGCTTCAGGTTTCTCTTCTCAGTTTCCCCCGTCCTTTTTTTCTTCTCAAAATTCACCCCTTTTTAAACACCGGGGGCGGGTCCACCACACGCCCCTCGTTTTCCTCATTGGCGGGTAAAAAAAAAGGTCTGCCCTCGTCTTCCTCATTGGCGGTCAAAGAAAGGTCTGCCCTCGCCCCCGGGCCACTTTCGTCCCCCCATTTGCGCGGAAAACACAAACACATTCCTCGTCCGTCTGAATCCAAGGGCGCCATAATTCTCAACTATTCATCTCACACCTGGGCCTCCAGCCCCACTCTCTATGCCCGACTGCTCAGGCCTCGCCTATTCAAGACTTTCATACAGGAATGCCTATTGTCACCGGCATTCTTTAGCCTTGTAAATTCCCAGACCAGATGTCGCGCTTGCCCGAGGCCAGACAACAAACAATGACCCCATGGCCCTGCACTTGTCACCCAACATCTTTTTTGGGGATGAAGGGAATAGGGTGACTTCAGATGAATTGACAGGGTGGGGTTCACCCCAATCGAAGACGTCACACCCTGTGAACTCGCAAATTTCTAGTTGTAAGAATGTAATAGTTTCTCACTTTGTTTTTCTTTTCCAAATCTATATTATTGTTCTTAATTGTATGGAACAAAGTGCATTCTAAAAAGTAACAAAACGAATTGTTACTTCAAGTTTATTATTTTTTTCTAACTGCCTTGCTAGTATTTTTCATTATTTTTATAACAATTCTTAAAAACCATCCTGTGTGTTAAAGTAGTCATAGACATAGATACGTTTGAACAACCGAAAAAATCAAATAAATCTAAAGAAACATTTTTTTTCTTTTCATACCGTTTTAAAAGCACAATTTTAGGTGTCTTAAAAAATTAATTTTGTTGCAGGTAAATAGACTAATCAACTTAAGTAATTTCTGTTTTAAAATATTGTAATTGTATAGCTAACGCAGTGAAATAATTTTATCTTTATTTAGTATTTTATTCAAATGATTCAAAAGCAGAAAAATTCCATATATTGTAAATTATCTCAAATGATTTCATTGCATATGTATTATTATTATTATTATTATTATGAGGTCTTACTCTGACAGATTTGATTAACTTAATTTAGCACTGATTGATTAACTTAATTTAGCACTGAGTCCGAAAAATAGAGTTTTTTTCTGCTTGTAAATTTACAAAACTTTTAGCTGAATAAGTGCACAACAGAAGTAAACCTCATCTTGAAATAACTTTATCAACTTGACATAAACAGAAGGCGAATTGTATTTACATTACTACTTAAGCAGTTCGTGATATGTCAATTTCGCCTATATCTAGATGAGAGATTGGGTTGGATTACCCACTTTAAATGAAAGTGCAATACATATCCTACTCACGATATTAATCTCTCCTTTTTTTTTCCACTCATTTGCATCTAAGAATAGCATTTAATGTAAAACTATCCAAAGAAATTGCGCTTCATTTCAGTTCTTAACATATTCTCATAAACAACTTTAACAATTGGATATTGCCTGCCTGAAAGAAAAAGAATAGCTAGTATAAAACACAGTAGAAACCTAACTAGGTCCCAACAACATAGTATAAACTTCCCCCAGTTTTATATATCGTAAAATCCGACGCATAATGCGCACTTATGCTTTCAAGTTGCAATTTTTGATTTTTAGGTATATTCGCCGTATGATGCACACCTATTTTTTTCGAAGAAACCTGAAATGTACGTGCGCAATGTTCTTCTGTTTTGAAGTCATTTATTCGAGGTATTGTCTCTGGCTTTTGAAAAATAGTGTTTTTCCAGAATTACAACCCTTTCTCTCTTTCTTTCTTTCTTTTTTTTTAAGTTTATAAGAGGAATGTCACTTCTTTTAAATAAACAGCATTTTGATATATTGATCTGAGGTTCCTACAGATCATGGGATTACAACCAGAGTAAATGACTCAACTAAAATTAAAGTCTGATCGTATAGTGGTAACACAATTTTATTTAGAATAACGGCATACTGAAACTTAAATTCTAAAACAATGCAAAAACGGTACTTATCTGAGTGAGGGGTGGTGGAGTAGGAGACCCGGGAGAGAGCTGAGTGGTGCTGACAAGTAATCTAAGGAAAAGAGGAAAAAAGCCCCGATAAATAGCGTGCAAGTGTTTTTAAAACTGACCGCATTACTTCCGAAACAATCCACTGCGAATTTATTACTGTTCCAATCCACCCCTCTGATTTGCCCAACGGCTACTCACAGTCCGCGTAAGAATACAACTTTGTTCACCAGAGAGTGCAATGAACTGGGAACGCACTCACATTCTTTAAGTTAATCCGTGTTTCCTGTAAACAGGGCAGATGCAAAATTAAAATTGTATCTCAGGGACCAGAACTCTCGACCTCCCATCAATATGTAGTAGTCTGATTTTTTTTCTATGCTCATCATTTTTTATTTATAAAGCTCTCATTTTTACATCCGGCGTATAACGCGCACCCGTAAATTTCGGTCTAAGTTTTTGTGATAAAAGTGCACGTTATACGCCGGATTTTTTGGTAGTTATTTTTTTGGAGAGGGGTAATATGTTATATAAAAACGATATGTTAAAAAATGCATGTATTTTTTTGCAGGACACTGAAGTTTAAAATTGTTTTTAAAAAATTGTGTTTTGTGTTAGTATTTAATTATAAAAACTTTTTTGTTTCAAAATTATCCAGTTGAACAGTAATTTTGTGTAAATATTTTTTTAGTTATTATATCATCAGTTTTAGAATAATAATTTCATATCATAGTAAAGGATAGAAAATTAGTAGCATTTACCATTTCTTGTGAGTGATATTATTTAATACCTCTGTAGAATTTTGTGTCAATGCTTTTTTTTTACATGCCAATTTAAACTTTAATTTTCTGTAGGTTAGTAAGTAATACCAGTAGGTGTTAATAAAATTCTACGTAATCAAAATAATGTCTCAACTGCAATTTATTCACTTCGCTTATTGCAACAAAACTTGTGATCGCACATCCGGAGCAAATCCTCAGTGACAAGAAGATTAAATGAGTATTGACCATTCTTAATTTTTAAGCAACTACGGTCATTGGTGCCTTTTTTGCCCTTCTATTTTTAAAATAACAAAATAATACTGATCATTTTCAAATTGAGAATCTCCAATTACATACAAAAAGACCATTCTAATTTTCTGTATTTTTGGAAGAAAAGCGATTCAAAGTCACTATCACAAGATCTCTGGAACTATTAGACCTTGTAACGTTTGTGCACAGCTGCAAAATCGGCTTTCCTATGTAGATGGTGTCACAGCACATCCACACGTGCACCCTTAAATATTACGGGGTCTTTTCATCTGACATCGCCCAGACAACCGACGGCTATGAGACCCCCCCGCTCTCGAGCCTGAACCCTTACTGAAATTCGAGCTATAAAAGAGGGAAAAGAGAGTCCGTTTTGAAACACCAAAAAGATCGGCTGTGTTTGCCTCCTCTCCCTTAAATGACATATTCTGCAGAATTGGAATAATTAATAATACGAATAACTTCTATTTAAAATGTAAGGATATTGTACTTAATTGATGTGATGTAAATAAATCAATTATTTAATTTCTTAGCTCTCACGCTATCATTAATTTTCCCAAACGTCACAACCTACAGCCTCGAAATTTCGTAAGCATGCTTTTTTCGTGTATAGATTTTCTTAGAATGAGATTTGCAGAAATGAATTTCTAAGGGGTTTGTGCGAGAAGGGCTGATCCTACCTAGCACGTGCACCGCCCGCACGTAGGCGGCCAAAACAAGGGGTGGCCGCATATAGTTCTATCAATCAAGCAAAGATTTTCGAATTTCTCAAAATAAAACTTACAATAAGTCGAAGAAATATGCTGAACTTTAAATAGTTATTGAAAGCTCAAAATATAAGTCCTGATTTCTCGATAGCATAGCAGAATTTAAGAAAAATAGAATGTTAATTAATAAACTGTCCACTCTTTACACACATCCTTCATCGGATAGCAAAATTCGTGGCAGAGCCGGCAATACCGCACTAGAAAGATTTTCTTGCTTATCAGCCACACTGACAGCTCACCGTGGATCGATGCTTAATAAAAGCATCTCAAAAAAGATATCTAGTAAAGTTGCTTTACGAAAATTACCAATGTGGTTAATATTATCTAAGATGTAGGAGTGTTTAAATTCAATAAGCATCTGGGAAATTAAAAGTTTTCAATTTAATAACAGCCTTACAATTTAGAAAAATAAAATAAAGGGTGTCTTAGCATTTTTACTAATGTTTTGCTTTTTACTCTTATACAGGTAGATGAGTTTATAACGTCAACGTTGAAAAATTCTCTAGAGGGGTGGCGCATTAGGTGTTTGCACGCGGGCGGGCGGCTGACACCCTAGGATCGGTCCTGGACTAAACTCAATAATAAATAAACTATAATCTAATATCTAGGAGGGAACATTTTCACACACAAAAAAAATTTTTTTAAACAGTTTGAAACAAAAATGCTAAAGAACGTGAATTAAACAGAAACCCATGTACAACAATATAAATTTACAAATATATAAAAATAAAAGATAGATAGCAGATTTTTTTTAAAAAAATGTGAAGAAAATAGAAAATTCCGGTTTTGTATATTAATTTTGTTAAAAATAACGATAACCAACGTTCTCCTGAATACCTAGATCATGATTAAATGACAATACTTCACATAAAAGATAAATGCTTTTATCTATATAAATAAAAATGTAATGTGTGTTTGTTTAAAGCCGCTAATCTCCGAAACTACTGGACCATATCCTCTGAAATTTTGACATAACGTTGTATTTGAATACGGACGGGTTCTTATGTACTCTTATTATTTCATAATTCTTACTAAAGCCGCATTCACACCAAGGCGTGCAAACGTCGAGTCAGAGACTTCTTCTCGGGCGAGAGGAAGACTCTGATTGGCTAGACACTTAACACTCGACGTTTGTACGCCTTGGGTGTGAATGCGGTTTAAAATTTTTTAAAATTTTTTTTTTTAAGTTGATTTTCTGGTGTTATGACTCATATGATCTCTTTTTCTCATTAAAGGGGAAAATTTTTATTTTTACACGCGGTTTTTAAAAGATTATTACATATTTTTATTTTTAGCTATGTTTATACCCGGTTAAAATATTTACCCAATTTTTTTCTCTTTTTGATCTTAATTAGGATTATTTTCGAAATAAATCATTTTTTTTAATGATTATTCTTCTAACAAATAAAATTTTGTTTTAACAAAACAACATTGGCAACATTCATATAGTATTATCGCGAGATGTTTATGCGTGTGAATTTGCTTACGAATGACACACAACTTACTTTTTTTTAATAATTTTTCGCAGAATTTATTAATTTATGAAAAAGCGAACATTATAATTTTTACAATTTTAATTTTTTTTAAGGGTATTTCAGTTTTTATCACTGCAATTAACGTTAGTATTGTATTTCCGTACCTGCTTTAGATGGTATGAAATTAATATCATGAATATTATATAGTATTTTATCTTTCTCTCCCGTAATCCTTTTTTTAATTCCATGTATAATTTTTTTCTTTTTTTATATTTTTGTTCTGTTTTTTTTTTTTTTTTTTGCTTCCAATTTGCGATGTTTTAATTTGGCCAAATTAATCGACGGCATTGTCCTTAAATACGTTTTTTAAATCTGTATTTGATATTTTTTAAAATCTTGATGTTCCTCTGAAATATGAAATAAAGATTTTCTAATATATATTTTGTGTTTGTACAAAACTGTTTATCTTGATTTTATCAAAATATTGAGCCTTATTTTATTTTTGATACTTAAGATTTAATTTTATTTTATGACTAGCTGTACCACATGTTGCTGTGGCTCAGTCAGGTTAAAAAGACTGGTACGCCACAAGGTAGTTAATAGTCGAAAATTGAAACAAATAAAAGAAAGGGTTCTTACATATTATTGCAGCAATCACCAACTCTATTATAACTCACCAAATTGACAGCCCCGATTTCCTATGTGTTGAATTGGCAACCAGATGCTTCATTTCATCTAATGTCTGCAATAGGTTGCAATAATGTGTAAGTACCGTTTGCTTTTGTCAGGTACATAGCTACTGCTGTATCAGCCATACCATATCTGAAAAGATCCCCCAAAAGAATTTTGATACTGGGCCCACTCAGAGCTGTTTTGCAATTTCATATGTCTTTATTTTAACCTTTAAGTGTGTGCACTTGACTTCTGACTTTAAGAAATAAATGTAAATTTTTCAATTAAACTATATATATATACGACATGCAAACATTTTAAAATAAAATTCTAATAATTTGATATGGTCATGAACTCCCAACTGGTATTCTGTTTAATTAATCATGGTTTTAGTCTTGATGTAATTAAAGTCCCACTGTGTAGAGGTGATGATGCATATTAAATTTCTTGAAGTTCAAATTGGCAAGGTTTTGAAGTTTGAAAAAAGTGGCACCAGTTAGAGGTGTCATTCTGATCACTTGATCCTGGTACAGAATTACAAGATCCTCTTGAATCTCTTGTGTTATTTTGTTGGGCAATTTATAATGCAGTAGATCCAATAATTTGGTTGATCTATTTTCTGAATATCATCATACCTGTGGCAAAGTAAATTTTTTGGCAACCAAAATCGGTCACTAAGCAACTTTTTTTAATAAATATTTGAGCAATTTTTTGATTAATATTTTATTAATTTCTCATTAAAATTTCTTTATTTTCATTTCAAATTTCCACTTTGTAAGTTCTCGGAACACCTATCACTAAGTTGCTTGGCGATCGATTCTGGTTGCCAAATATTTGACTTCACCAAGGGGCCTCCTATTTTATACTTAAACTGCCATTTTGATTTAATCTTTTTCTTTAATGGGGCATGATTCTTTTCTATAATGTGTTTGTTAATATTTTTTTTTTTTGAACATTTTGCCTAATCTGTTTAGCCACTTTAAAATGCATTAAATATAATTACTTTTATTCTATATTTCATAGTTCTTCTCACTCTGTCTTTTGGAAGATAATCAATTTTAGGAAAGATTACAAAAATAGGTTTTTTTCTAGTAAAAATTCAGTAAAAAAAAACGAAACAAGTTTTAAAAAAGCAGAATAAACAAAGTTTTGAAATAAAAATATCAAATTAAAGGCAAAGAAAAAGTGCAGTGTGGCTATAATGAAAAATATATGCAGTGGACCACAAATGTGTTCGTACACTTACAATCTCCTGTAAAAAGTTATGTTTTCAACTAGTAAAAATTAATATATCAGAATTGTAATTTTTTTTATGATATCTGCAAATTGTTCTTAATGTAATAACATAATCAATTTTTGAAACATAGTATAACTATTGTTTTGAAAATTTAATAATCAAAAAACTACTAAAAAATTACTCCACAAAAATCTTTATACACTTAAAAAAAAATCTCAAAATAGCTTTAAATATTGCATTTCTTTCTTAATTTAGTACTTAGTAAGATATCTTTTAGTGTCTACAACTTTTTAATGTCTTCATAAAGATTTGATCAGTATTTTGCAATTTCTGCATCACTGTTTCTCCATTCTTTTATGATTGTTTTTATATGTCACATTTTCTTTTTTTAAAATCAAATATGTTCTACTAGACTTAAATCAAGGGATTTAGGAGGTGTTTCAGAATTTGGGGACAGTTATAGAGACACCAGTGGTGTACATTAAGGACAGTGTGCTTGGCATCATTGTTAAAAAAAGACATCGCTTCCAGTATCCAAATTTTAGGTGGATAATTTAAAATTGTTTTTTAAAATATTTAAGTAGAGCTCATAGTTCACAATACCATAAAAAAACCAAATTACCTCATCTTAAAGCTGATTTATATCACCATGCAAGAACATCTCCACCTCCATGCTGAAGCAAGAAAGTGGAGGTCTTCTTGTTCGAACTAAATTCTTGGGATTAAGTTCTCCATTTTTCTTCTACAAACTATTATGCACCCTTTGGCAGGGATTTAGCTACCACCGTATCAATGATACTGGGCCCCCAACCTACAGGGCCCCAACATGTGTCAGCAAAATATCATAAAATGTTATAAATAGTCCCATTAACAGAGCTCCCATTTCCATAACCCCCAAAATTCCTAATAGAAAAATAAAATGTTATGGGGCCCTCCAAAGTAGCCCCCAAGGAATTTGATACAGGGCCTACTCAGGACTAGCTGCACCAGTGCCCATTGGAACCAAAAATGTTGAACTTTCTGTCATCCCAATCAACTTGCTGTCAATGTTGAATTTTCTGACACATAACCCAAAGAATCTAGTCAGAAAAGTGAAGCATGGAGGAGGAGGTGTTCTTGTGTTGGGGTGTAAATCAGCTATAGGAATAGTTAATTTGGTATTTTTCATGGTATTGTGAATCATGAACTCTATTTAAATATTTTTAAGAACAATTTTAAATTATCCACCCAAAATTTAGATATTGAAGGTGACTTCATTTTTTGACTAGATAATGACACCAAGCAAACTGTTCACAATGTACACCACTGGTGTCTCTATAATTGTGACCAAATTCTGATAACACCTCCTAAATCATTTTATTTAAGCATAGTAAACATATTTAGGAAAATTTTTAAAAAGAAAACATGACTTATAAAAACAAAATGTGAAATAAAAACTATATTCACAGAAGAATGGAGAAGCATTGATGCAGAAATTATATACAAAAAACTGGTTAAATCTATACCAAGAATTTTAAAAGTTGGTATGGACGCTGAAAGATATCTTAATAACAGGGACGTAGCTACCGCCATATCAGCTGTATCAAAGATATGGGCACTTAAGCCCCCTTAAGGGACCCCAACATGTGTAACTAAAGTCCTACTAACAGGGTTCTTATATCTAAAAAAGAGCCCCAAAGAAATTTTGATACAAGGCCCACTTGGAACTAGCTATGCTAGTGCTTACTAAGTACTAAATTAAGAAAGAAATACAATATTTGAAGCTACGTTGAGATTTTTTTTAAGTCTGAAGACTTTAATAGCTTAATTTTTTAGTAGTTCTTTGATTATTAACCTTTCACAATAATAGTTATACTTTGTTTTGAAAATTTATTATATTATGTCAAGAACAAGTTACAGATAGTATAAAAAAATTACAATTCCAATATATTAATTGATATATATATATTAGTTGAAAACAAATTTTATGGAAAATTGTAAGTGTATAAACTCTTTTGAGAGCCACTGTATGTTTAAATATTTTAAATTTCTCAAAACTGATAAAATACAAAAAAAAATTTAAAGCTCTGCATTTTTACAATTATATTTATTCCCATTATTCATCTCTCTCTCTATATATATATATATTACGCCCTCAAAATTCTCTGCTAAAAAGAGATGAAAAAACAATAATTAGCAAAACTGGAAAAATCGAAATTGCAAGATAACCAGACATCAGGTTTTAGAAAGATTAGAAATTAAAATAATAGAATTTAAAATATTAAGCATGGATGCTACAGTACTATAAACATTGCTGACTTGGGACAGCTCTTATATATAAAATAATTTATATAAAAGTGGTGTTGGAATATACATATATATCCACTTTAGAGACAATATTAGTAGTTCTATTGTTAAGAATAGTACAGACATTATATATTCAGTACAAGCAAGGTAAAAAAAAAAATTATCTCTATTCATACCTATGATTTTGAAGATTTGTTTAACTCCATAGATATATAGGAGACATGTTCAAGATTCTCAAAATAGCTTATAACAAATATTCTTTGAGTAAATTAATAAAATATGATAAATATTTCTATTATACAACAAGTATTAAATGAAACTTATATTTTCCATAATAACTCATTATCAGCAAATTAAAGGATTGCTACAAGGTGGGCCTGCAAATAACTGTTTAGCCAATATTTATTTGCACATTTATGAGCATGATAGTATTAGTTACGAAACTTGTTACTTTTTTTTATACATAGATGGCTTTATTATTTTTAGTAATATAGTCGATTATGTTCCTAGTTTAATTATTATTCCCAATATTTGAAATTATTAAAAACTGATTACAATGAGTCAGCAAATTTTTTGGACCTTCAATTCAACATTAATAATTTGGTAATAAGTAATATTTTTGATAAAAGAGACTCCTTTGATTTTAACATTATAAAAATGTCATTCTGGTGTAGTAACCTACACCTATTTATTTAGAAATATTATCTTAAATTTTTAAAAAAAACAATGGTTTAGTTACTGATAATGAATAAAAACAAGGTAATTATAAAAAATTCTGCAAAAATTGCTTGGATTACAACTATCCAAGTAAATTCATTTTAAAATATATTCCTATGTTATTTTAACCCTTTTTTTATATTCTTTTAATTTAGCTTATTAATTTCATTAAAATAGCATATGCTTAGTTTAATTACAAAGAAAACTAACTTGGTGGTGCAACTGTTTTTTGCTTCTGTGTTAACACTTAACTTTGCGCGCGATTTCCGACTGGGATGCCTTGTCTTTATAAATCTTTTTGGTTCGCATTTTTACATGTAAGTGTTTATCTCAGTTTTTCCTAAAAAAAATTTGTGTGTTTTTTCTGTATATTCATCTCTATAAGAGAAAACTTTCTGTTCTCACTTTTCATACTTTCATTTTATTTTACTGTCTGGTGTTCCATCCATGTGTGATAGATATAGGCCTAATTTTTCAAAATGGTTCAGTTTCTTCTAGAATGTCGAAAATTTCCTCTGTACTGAGAAGATAGATCCATAAAGTATTGCTTAACCCTAAATTCGCTTGCCTATTTCAGTGACAGCTTTAGAAATCATAACAGGTCTCCATTTTAGTCCAAAGACTCTTTTGGTATCTTCAATTTTAATAGCTCAACACCTCTGTTTCTTGTTTTTACCCAATTTTAGTACAATATTCTTTTGCATCATTTATTTTCTTGATATGTTTCTTAAAATATAGTTTCTTTTCTTATTTAGCCTTGTAGGAAGTACAATTCTGTTTCTTAGTATTTTATTATATATATTTATATAAATGTATGTAATATGATGTTCAATAAAAGAATGGCCAATTCTTTTTAAGGGTAAAAATCAAACAGAAAAGACACATCTAATCAGAAGGGATGTTGAAACAAATTATGGATGTTGGGAACTTCCCGATTTTGAATCAGATGATCCTGAAGAAGTTGAGAAGAAACCGAAGGAAAAAAAGAAGACTTCGTAAGTATTTCCATTTTATTTCCAGCAGTTAAGAAAAAATTAATATTCATACTAGTAAAAGATATGTAATATAATGTACGCCATTGAACTTTTAAATAGTTTTCTGTTACTAAAATAAAAAGGTCATTGCAGCTTAGTAGTTATATTGATAAACTATTGGCTAGTGATGTTCAAATATAGATGTAGATTTGAGTTTTGATTCCTCTTGTACATATTATATGAAACTATCCCAAAAGTCTTTCCTGATGTCGTAGTGTGGCAGTTTGGAGGTTTTGCTTAGATCATCCATTTTTCACTTTCTTTTGTTTAAAAATTATGTTTCCTTGTTACCAATCTGTGTGTTACATCAGATCATTATAAATTTAAACTAATCAACCATTTAATGAAATAATTTTATTAAAAATTTTGGCAAAATTTAGTCACATTTTCTTGACAAAAAAAATGCAAGACTTAAATACATTTTCATTTTATTATCTTATTTTTCTTCTTACTTTCAGTTGCTTTTACTTGTTTCTATTGAGCTTAGCATTTTAGCTCCCTAATTTTACTGCAAGTTTCAGTGACACGAAGTAAAATAATAACATTGAGAAATAAGTTGATTTGAAGAATTTGTAATGGAAGAAACCCCACTTTCCAAATTATGCAAACATAAATTTGCTGAAAATATTGTGTAACTGGGTAAGTCCAGAAGAAGAAGGAAAAAAACTCTTTACAGCATACTAATTTAAAAACTTTTTGAAGAGCAAAAACGAAAAAAAAATTAAATCTTCTAATTACAGGGGAAAAGTATTTGAAAGTTATTAGAGCAGAGACATTTAAAAAAATAATATGAATGTCTATCATTTTACCAAGAAAATGTGACCAGATGTAACTGATAAATACAATATATGTATGTTTTAATTACAAAAAAAAAAAATTCTCCCTATTTTCTGTATATTAAAAAAAGTACTGTATAATTTGAATGCAACACATCCATTCGACTCGCTAATGAAATTAATATTAAATACTGTTATAAACTTTTTAAATATTTGCAGAAACACTGGAACATTTCTTCACATTATAAAGGGAAACATTGGTACAGGTATATTAGCAATGCCCATGGCAATATCAAATTTTGGTCTGATGGTTAGTATGACTTTTTACTTTTCTTCTCTTTCTTTACTTCATTGATAAATATACTTTTTTTTTCAAACGTAAATTTTTAAGCTATGTTTGACAATATTTTAATCAGTTTTGTATTTTTTTTTTCAGTATTCAAAAAGATTATTTGAATGTCATAACATCTTAAAATGTAATCACTAACTATTTTTATGCTTTTATAAATATTATAGCAAGTGCCAGTTGCTTAAATATTGACTCGTATGAAATTGTTAATGTAATCAATCTTCCTTCCTTCTCCCTCCTCCTGTAGTGATTATTGTATATGTTTTATTCAGAAAATTTGTTTTATTATTTTCATAATTAAAGTTTATTTTAAACAGTTGAAAAATCAGTTAGTGTAATTAAGAAACTTGCATATATATTTGATAGTTTTATCTTTTGAAATTTTAAATGAATATTTTAGGTAATTTAAGTATTTTACAACATTCTTACTTTAAAGTGCATTTTAAAGTAAATATATGTTTTTGTTACAGGCTGGAATAATTGGTATTATTGTATTAGGTATCATTTGTATATACTGTATGCAGTTACTAATATTTAGCAACAAAATAGTTGTTGCAGAGTAAGTGTTTTTAATTTTTTTTTTTAATTAATTGAAGCTGCTTGATAAAATTTTGAATTGGTGTAGTGAAATCAAAATCATAAATTTAATTTTTGTCAGATAACATGCATTGTTATCTACTATGCAACATTATCTTATTTACATGCATTAATATATATGGTATTTCAAACTTCTTTGAAGATCCTGCTGTTATATGTATTAGCCAGTGTTAGTTTAAGCTCATTTTGGGCCCTGGGTGCAGAAGATCTACGGCCCTATTCGCACCGACAGATCAAAATTTATTACCAGAAACCCTGGTTAAGTCCAGCTTATCCGGGCCCCTGGACACCCACCCCAAGCGCCTAATGGATAAACCATCTGGTATTAGCATTTAAAATGAATAATTTGTTTTCTCTTTGCTTTGCAAGAAAAGAAACAAAAAATTGGAGGAGACATGAAAATTATAATTGACTTTTTTTTTATATTAAAATGATAAAAAGGGGGGAAGCACTAAAGGTCATGTTAATGCAATAGAGCACAGGAATTATGGATTTTATTTTTTAAAAGATTTGATATTTTGAAGAATGCTTCATAGAGAAAGCAATCAGCATGTATTCCGTGATCTTTGATATAAGCTTTCCTAACAGCAGTGGTTGAATAAAATAATCTGTTCATGCTGAAAGAAAAATTAGCATTTCTTCTTTACATTTACATACATTATTATAATTTAATAGAAACTTAGTAAACTGATTGTCCAAAGAAATTGAATCCACTTGTCCATGTGAAAAGAAAAATTTCTTTACTGAGAAATTTAAATGTCCTGAACAAAAAATCTTAATATATAATAAATCATCTTTTCAAAGGAAAAATTTTTGTTAATGAGAAATAATTTTGATTAGCTAAAAATTTAGCTTTATTTATATTTAAATAGAAACTCAATTTACTGTCAACTTTTTATGTACCTATAAGTATTTAAAATTTTGTCAATATAACAAATGATAACTTTGATTTGTGCATGTTTTATTAAAATTTTTATAATATACACACAGTGAACTAAATAATAGTTTTTGTATGTTTGGTGTACATTCTTCATGCAAAAATATTTTTTTTCTGCAGAAAGAAAGAGCGCATGCAACAGAAGGCACAAAGCCAAAGCGTGGCTGAATCTGGTTATTCTACTATAGGAATATCTTCCACTAAGTATGTTTGTTTTCTTTTATCATATATATATTTTTTATTTAAAAATTTTTTTACTGAAAAAGCTGTTAATTCATTTAAATCATAGTTCCAAAAGTAAATTTTCTAAAAAAAATCTAAATCTTGAGAAAGAGGAAAAAATACAAATGTAAGTTAGAAAAATTTCCATCTTTTAATTATTTTCTAAAGAATAACATTATATGTTATACAACTTTTATAACTAAATTTTCTTTACTTGTTTTGAAGCAATAGTTCATGAATTTTTCTCTTTTTATTTTAATAAATTTAATACTTTTTTCCTAATTTTAAAATGTCATTATTACTGTAATGTCTATTATCTGTTTAAAATATGTGCATTACTAAATTCTCTTTTTTTTTCTTTTTTACACTGTGTAATTTTTATTTGTAAATGTATTCACACACACAATTTAAAGTTGAAAACATAAAAACAATTAACCCAGAACTTGTATTGATTCTACAAAAGGTGTTACTAAACAATTTTATAAAATTTTTTTCTTTTTAAAACTTTTACATTGATTGTTTTACTCTAATTATTTTAAATGTAAATTGATTCAATTCTTATGAAACTCTTAGATTCATTATAATAAATGCATTGAAATTTTATTAAGTATTTATTTGCTCTATATTTATCAATTTTTCCTAAAAATTACAAGGAAGTTGCTTTGCATAGAATGAAATAAGTGAAATTTATTGGGTTAATTTTAAAATTTCATTTTTTTCTGAAAAAATCCAAAGGTTAAATGATTTTTAAAAATTATCAGCATAATATCTTTAAAATATTCTGTAGTATTCTATATTTGATTAATTTAAGTAATAAAATGCAAATTTGCTTGATCACTATTGCATTGTTTTACAGTGCTTATTCATCATATATTGTTGCAATATTTTACTTTTCAAGACAAGAAATGTTTCATATATCTTTACAAAATAATTTTGATTGCTTTTGAGTATGTTACTACTTATTCTCTAACTCCTTTAGTTGTTTTCACTTTTTATGACTATCTTTTGTAGAGAAGAATTAATAGGAATTGTAAGACCATACAGAATTCTAAATGAATAACCCATCCAGTATATGTTTGCTGTTTTAATGCTTGTAATGAAATAAGTAAAATTTCCTGCATTAATTTTAAAAATTTAAATCTTTTTTTAATGAAAATATTTGGAAACTGTTGTAATAGTTGTAATATTATCTGTCTTTTGAACTATGAGAAGATGTGTATTTTATACCTTTTTATTGCTAAAAATTTGTTTTATTAATATGTGTTTCTTGCTTGTTAAATGTTTAAAATGTTGTAACCATTTGTTTAAAAACAAACCTTTATAAGCATTTTTTTGTTATAAATTAGAATTTATTTTATTCTCCAACTACTTGTTTGTATTTATTCTACATTAAAAATAAATAACTACTTTAACAACAAATAACAAATAAATAACTACTTATTTATTCGTTTAACATTACAAGAAACTTTTATAAGAATCTACTTTTTACCCTCTATAGAAAGTGTTTTCCCCAAATGTATCTTTAGTTAAAACCAATTAAAGTTTTAAAAAAAAAAATTTCAAAATTTTGATTTTTTTCAAATTAACAAATGTTTTATCTTGTTAAAATATTTTAATTCAATAATATTTTGTTCATTTCCATTAAGGGGGTTCACCCATGTGATGGCCTGTTTTTTAAGCATTCTTAGGGAATTTTTTTTTTTTGACATGTAAAAAGATAGAATTTAATTTTTTTATATTTATTTATATGTTTTTTTAATGTATAAAAATGTTTGGGAAAAAATACCCAATAGCGTGAGTTATAGCGCTTTGAACCCCCCCCTAAAAATGGATGCTCATTTTCTCCACGACCCGATGATTGGCATATCTGCGGGGCCCGCGCAGTTTCCCCCCCGCCAGAGATAAAATGCGCCCGTTTATAACAAAATTAAAAGAGGAAACCCTAAACCTTCCTCTTAATGGAAAAATAAAACATGAGCAAAAAAATTGCTATTAATAATGTTGAAGTTTTGATTAGCAAAAAATATTAATTTATGTTTTTGGCTCTAAATTAAAAGTAGGGTTGCACAGAAAAAAAAGGAGAGTCGTTTCTAGTGTATAATTATAAAATACTGATACTAAAAAAATACTAAAACAAATTATAGAACCACTAAATATTAAAACTTAATTATCATTAAAAATACATTTAAACCAAGAGTTAAACTTAAAGTTGTTTTTTTCTCACTTTTAATTCTGAGAATTTTTTTTATAATTTTCAAACTTTAAATTTTTTTTCAGCCAGTTCATGTTCAATGTCTATTGTTGTCAACCCTTTTTAGCGGACCCTTTGGTAGTTGTGGGGGAATTTTTTTAAATTTAAATTTTTTAATTTGGAGAAACTCCTTTTCCATCCCCAACTTTTGGGAAAGTAAGTAATATTTTTAAAACTACCCCCAAGTTTTGGGAAAAACCCAGGTTAAATATGAACTTTAAAAATCTCGATTGGACATTCTTTTTTTTTTAGCAAAAACCAAAACCCCCACTATCTCGCCTGTTGGGTTTGGGGCCCTTTATATTTCATAATTCCTATCAGTTAACACTCTTCTAGACTTTCAATACTTTTGTACAGTGGTTCCCAAAGTGGTTTTATATCCCGGGGTCTGTGATGACCTGCAAGGGGTCCACGCCAGCAAAAAATAATTTGGGGGTCCATGAGGTGTAAATGGGGGTCTATAATAGTGGCTCTCATTAAAGCTGATAGTGATTTTAATCTTTAAAAAAAAATTTGATCAAGTGGAAACCAGATTTTACCAATTTAACAGATTTATTTACTAAACTTAGTGAGGTTAGTTTGTGATTATTAGGTGACAGCATGTATTTTATTATTATTATTAAGACAAGGACCATTCCAGCTTTTCTTTTCAGAATTAAATTATAGAAATAAATATTGGACATCACATAAATTTTCTCAATTTATCACAAACGATCTGTCAGGACATTTTATCTTACATTCAACATTTAAATGCCCTTTACTCAGATTTTGAAACAATAGGTTTGAGATTGCTTTTTTTTATAATAATACCACAGTAGACAATAAGAGAATTCTTAGTCGCATTTAAAAAAGCTATTTTACAATAGGAACTGATCAGAATATGCCCTAACGATCTTAAAATGAAGTTAAGAAATGGATGTCAGCAATTTTGGCTTTAAAAAGACATACCTGTTTTATTCGCGAATTATGGAATATCGTGAGAAAGTTTTTAATTGCTTTTCCTAGAGAGAGGGAGTTTCAGTGAGTTTGCTAATCTCAAAAACAAAAAAAAATAAAGGGGGGCCCCTGACATTTATTTACTAAAAAAGGAAATTTTGGGGTTAAAACCCCCACTAGATTAATATTAAATATTGAAAATTCGTTATTAAAGCACCAATTTCATCCCTCTCATTAAAAAATTTTTTGTTCAGTTATTTTATGTAAAACAGTTGTTTTATGCACTGAATTAATTTATTTTAATTCATTAACATGTGCTTCTTGAGTTTTAAATGCTATACTTCACTATAGATAGAAATTTAATTATTTAGAATTAAGCAGTAGTACCAGCTATATCAAAAATATATTTAAGTGGATAAATTTGCAAAAATTGAATATTAGGTAAGCAGGAGTCTACTCCAAACCGAAAAAAATGGCAAGGGGTCCATGAGACAAAAAAATTTAACCCCCTGTTTTTAAGTGTTTTAGGATATCTTTTTTAAAATTAACCACTATCGTGTTTTTTTAAGCAAATAAAGAAAAATTTTTTATAAAGGCAAAAAATATTTTTCATTTGAATAACAATGTCTATCAAAATGTTTTTAAAACAAACGTACATCAAACTACAAAAACACCATACTTAAATATGTTAATCAACATGAAGATATTCTACGAAATTGATGACATTTATATCTATGTATGTAAAGCGAAAAATAAAAAAATAGAAAAAACAAATGTAGCAAAAAAAATTTTTTTTAAATTTAATTTTTTACACAATGTTTAAAAAATTACTGGGCTTTTAAATTTTAAAAATCAAAAGAGAATTGAAAAATTGAAAAAATATTGTCCCCTTTTTTTTGTTAAAAATTCCTTAGTCTTGTTTTTATAAGCACAGGAAGCAAAAAAGAATTAGTTTGAAGTCAAATTAACTCAAGTTTTCCCCAGTTTTCTCGGGGGGTAATTTTCTCAAGGTCATTCTGCCCCCTTTCTTTTCATTCATAAAACTTGAGGGTTTTTTTCATCATTTTTGTTGACACTAATCTCTGTCAAAATCTATCTTTTTCAATAGTCCCCAAAATTCACGATACAAAGAAATTAAAAGTTGTAAAAAAGTAGTTGAAAGAGAATGAACCAGAAGCAAAATTTCTTTTTATCCCCCTTTTCCCCCTTTTCCCCATGGGGCCCGGGGCATTGGGAAACATGGCTTTAAATGCTAAAAGAATACCTCAAGTAAAAATACTCTAGGACAGTACTCTGCAACCTTTTTTTAATTTTACCATGGCCCGCTTTAGGGGGGGGATGTTGATTCTTATATTTTAGACTGTTTTGATTTAAAAATTTTTTAATTTTGTATTTGGAGGATTTCTGAATAAAACATACTATACCAAAAAAAAAATATAAACTGATTTAAAAAAGGAGTTTTAATGTTTTTTCATAAAAAAGTAGCCCAAACCTAGAAAAATATACCCAGAAAAAAAAAGAGAAATCATTTAAGGCTTTTGTGGGACGGTAGTATTTGATCCCGGCCCGGGGTTTGAACATGTCTGGGGACACCATAAAAATGTGAATATTTTCATCAAATTTTAAATTTTTTTTTCAAATTTTTTTGATTCATGGAACCCGTGTGTACCTCGGGAACCCCCAGGGCTCTGTGGAACACAGTTTGAGACCACTGGTTTATATCAATGGATTAATGTATTCTCTATTATTTAAAAACTATTTTAATAAAATTTTTTAAAATAAATAGAATATTTAAAAAAAAGCACTAAAAATAAAAAATTTTTTAACCGACTTCACTGAAGTAATGAAAAAATAATATATTTTTAAAAATTTGGCCTTATTTTTTTTTTTTTAAAGTAAACCTTATTTATTCAGAAAACTTTTTAAATTTTTTTTTCCACCTCTTAATATTAACCCCAAAGGTGAAAGGGTAGTTTTTAAAAGTTTTAAATTTGTATTTTATTTTGATTCCCAGTGGTTTTTCAATCAAATTTTAACCATTTTGAAACTTTTATTTTTATAAACCCCCAAATGTTAAAAAAGGGGATGACATTTTAAACCCCCTTTTTTAACAATGAAACCGGTAACATACCCTTTTTAAACCCTTTTAACGCCGGTGGTACCCCTAAACCAAAATTTTTTCCCAAAAAAAAACCCCAAAAACCGGGTATTTGAATGAAACCAAGGTTAAGATATCTTTTTTTCTTTCATAAAAGATATAGATGTCACACTTTACAAAAATCTCTTTTTCTGTGAGAAAAAAGATCATTTTAAAAACCCTTTTTGAACACTTTCAAAAAAGTTTCTTTTGAAATAAAACAGATAAATATTTAAAGTAAGTTATGTCATTTTTGCCTTTTTATAGATAACAATTTTTCGAATGATAAATTATAAA
This sequence comes from Trichonephila inaurata madagascariensis, assembly GCA_019973955.1. NCBI lineage: Eukaryota > Metazoa > Arthropoda > Arachnida > Araneae > Nephilidae > Trichonephila > Trichonephila inaurata. The sequence continues at coordinate 40,371 of BMAV01000043.1, read as the reverse complement.
ATCCTCATAATGTCATCTGGGGGTTTCTTAGGGGTACCAACGCTTTTTTTAACAGGAAACTGTCCCCGAAAGTACCCCACGCGAAAAAGATATTCCCCTTGTTTTTCTTTTTTTTTGACTCAGGGAGTAATAATAATAATTTATGGGGGTTTTGCCATTGCTTTGGGGGAGAATTTTTTTTATTTGAAATGGGAGTGTTTTGTGGGTTTTTCTCATCTCATTTACGCCTTTTATACGAAGGGGTAATTTTTTTTTTTTTTGATGGTGAATATATGTTCTAATATACTGATACTATTTCTTTTTAAAATTATTTTTGCTTACCTTTTAATTAAATTTTCTAATATTTAATCTTTTTTAAGATAATTTTTTCAGTATTATTGCATGTTTTAATAATTTTTAAAAAGAAACAATGAAAAAACTGGCTATTGAAATTGATTTCAACTCTTTAAGTTTTTATTTTGTAATATTTAACATTTAAAATGTAATTCTAATACTTAATATTGCATGTTTTAGTAAATTTATTACAAAATATATGTAAAGAATAATCTTACAAATCTGATCCAAATCATATATTGTGTTCATCCGAGAATTATGCGCGGTGGTACTCCTATGAAACCACCTTCCCCCATGGGGGAATGTACCGTAAATTTTTTTTAAAGGTATTTTCTCTGTTCTTAGGTTCTATACATTGCATTTATTAATTTTATTTTGAAAAATTCAGCGAATTTATTTTTCTGCACGTCAAAGGGTTAAAAAAAATCATACAAAGATTGAGATATGCCAAAGAAATCGCTGAACAAACATACAAAAATGAATTAAAAAAAAAATTGATCGAATTGATAACTTTTCCTTTTTTGAAGTCGGTTAAAAATACATGAAAAAGCCTTGTTTAAAAGGAAACATCCTATAGAAAGTATTTAAATATTTCTTGAGAAAAACTGAATATTTTTTAATTATTTTACTTACCTTGCTTTTATAACACAACACAAGTTTAAAAAAGGCCCAGTAAATAGTAATTGTATTATCATTATAATACAATTACTATGCACTCTACTTCACTAGCAACCAATCTGCATTGCAATTATTCCATAAATAAAACAATAGAACTGCCTTTTTTTCCTTTTATAGTCACGGCTAAAAGTGCGTGAAAGCTTGTCAGGACTGATTTTTGCGCCCACTCGCATTTTCATACATATTTCGACAAATTAAGGCTCACGGTAAAAAATTCTATTACAGCACTGTTTATGTGTGTCCATTTATTTAAATTATAATAAAAAGAGTGATTTTGCTTACATTTTTAAGTAGGAATTTATTATGCTTGTGTCCTTGAATTTCAAATATTTTGACTTTTAAAACATTTAAAAGTTCTTAAACATAAATATATTATTAATATATATATTTATATATTAAAATTTAACATATTAATTTTTCATAAGATTTAAATGAATCTTGGATTATTTTCTTCATAAACTAGTTAATTTCAAAGCCGATTTGCCACCTCAGGCAGGGGCCCAGCTTGCCGACCCTGTTAACTGAAATAAAAAATTTAACAATATTTTAATCTATAAGCTTAAACACACCAAACGAACTATACTCAGCTGAAAATATCAAAAATTGTATTTTTGATAGACCTTTGAAGAAAAAGTTGCAATTTATATTTTTTTTTGTTATGTTTTTGATATATAAAAAATCGAAATATTTTGAATTTTGGAATGATCATAGTTCATTTGGTGCATATATTTGTGCTAAGTGTATCCTATAAATTTGAAGTCATTTGGTCAAATTGTTCTTAAGCTATGATGGGGAAAGGTTTGAAAAACACAGTTTTGAGAAAAATGCGTTTAAAGTTTTAAGTCTGATTAAAACAAAATGAAAATCTTAACTCATGAATAGCAACTCTTCTAACACCTTGCTTCTTTAAACAACTTCGAATTTTAGAAAATTACTTTACCACCATATTCTAGACATGTTAAGGAAGCAATTTATGGGGGGAAAAAATGTTTTGATTTTTTGAACCCATCACATGGGTGAACATCCTTAAGCTCTAATAATGACTCAAATGTTATGAATTATATGCATATATAAGTGCTTCAGATTTCACTAGTTATCTTTGCTTAGAAGTACAAAAACCTATTTATACAATTTTTGTTTATTGATCAGTGCCAAAAAGCCTTTTTTCCCCCCTGACGAGATCTACGGGCCCCCCTTGGCACTGGGGGATAAAAAATTTATTACGAAAACCTAGTTAAGTCCGTTTTATTGGTTTTGGATCCCCCGAACAAGCAACCAATGGATAAACCGGCACTGTTATTAATAGATCATTTTAGATTATATTATTGAATACAGTATTTGCATTAAAGTGTTAAAACTCAATTTTTGAAATATAATGGCTAAGCATGAACAAAAATCTTGCATCTAAGATTTTTTATTTGCACATTTACATTTAAATCATATGTAAGTCTTGGAAGTATCTGTATACTAATGTGATTTTTAAAATGTATGAAAAAGAAATTAAAGATATTATTCTAGTGTAAAAGCAGGGGCATAACATAAACCCCCACAACCCGGGCATGGGGGGGGGAGACAAACCCCATGCGAAAGTACTCCCTTTGGAAATCCAACTTGAAGGCCCAAACCCTGATTTTGCAGGGGGCAAATGTTTTCTGTTATGTCACCAAGTAGAAGTATTACATGGCTTCATAAGAGGTTTCTAAATAAAAAAGGTTTAAAACTGAAAAAAAACTTTTTAAAATAAAAGTTTTTAAATTTTTTTTATTGAATTTAGTTCCCCGTTTAAAAAATTTTTTTTAAATTATTTATTTTTAATTTTTCGGTTAAATTATTTGGGAAAAATTTTTTTTTTCCCCAATTTTAAAAGGGTTTTTTTTGGACCAGGCACAAGTTCTGATGGAGCATCAAAAGCTACCCAAGGAACAGTAAAATTTTTTAACCTTTTCTTATTTTTATTTCTGAATTTTTTTTATTTAAGCCTACTTAAAGCAAAGCAATCAGCAACTCATGTAATAGTTATAATTTTTTAAACAATCTGCAAATATAAATCATAAATATTTCAAATTCAGTTTTAAAATGATAAATTAATTCATATTGCAGAATGCAGTTTAACATTGAAATTGCACAATTCTTATTAGAATAGTTAATCAAATCAAGTATCAAAGATGGAATTTGTAAGCTAATTACATTGGCATTCAAAATATTCTATGTTTTTTATATCTTGACCTTTTCTTGTATTCATATAAGAAGTAAAAATAATTGTGTGTGTGTGTGAGAGAGAGATCAAAGTTATGCAAATACTTACTACTCGATAATCTTAAATATTACCTTTTTACTGAGGTAGTTAACATTTCATCTATTGCAGAAATTTGTCAATTAATTTTACATTTCGACATATGTATTTCATCAATAAGGAGAATTCCGGGTACTTGCATATTACATTGTCAATCAATTTCATCAAGTCAAAAGTCATTGCCAAATGCTGGGACAGAAAACTATCTTCATGCATGCTCAAATGCAATATTAATAAAATGACAACATTTAGCAATTTCTTTTAAATTGGTGCATCTTTTGGTTTGGCAAAATTGGTCAACAGTATAATATGTGAGCACCGAATTCTCATGTTATTACCTTGAAAATGCAGCATAATATATTGTGTATTAATGTTCGTTTTCTAGTTGGGTCAATTTACTACCTGTGTAACTTAAACATTATTTAATTTGAACTGAATTTGTTGTCTTTCTGCTTACATGATTTTCTTCATTGTAAAGAATTACAGAAAATGTCTTTTTAGCATATTGTAATATCAATTTTTATAAAAACAAAATGCTGCATCATAATGTAACATCAGACGGCCTATAAATTATTCAGTTTACAATTGAAAATTCCTATATTTATTTTATTGGTAAAAGAGTAATGAATATTATCAAAAAACATTATCAAATATTATCAAATTGGCTGAAAAAACATTAGAGAACTAATTAATTCTATTATATACACTGAAAGATGTTCATAAAGCTCTTTAGTAATACTGTTGAATAATTTTTTAATTAAAAACATTTTTCCAAATCTTGGAAAAACTTTCTAAAATAGCTTTCTAATGCATTCTAATTCATTTGTAATTTCTATTAAGTCTCAAAGTTCTCATATTGATGTAGTGTGGAAGTTTGGAAAGTGAGTTCCCAGCTCACATCTGATCCTCATCATTTGATGAAGTTCAAAATTAAGAGATCTGTTGCCAGTAGCCCTCATGTTACTTTCTAGTAAAACACTGATAAAATTATATCAATCAGTTTGGATTATCATACATTGATTTCTTGTTGTTATATTAAGTATGATTATGTTATTCATTTTTATTTGAATCCTATATTTACACTGAACATTTTTTTATATTAAAAAATATCTTGTTCTTATTTCTTATATGTTTCTATTATGTCTTAAAATATTTCCAGACTGATTTTTAATAAAATATGACTGAGAATGCAATTTATGCTTTGAAACTATTTTAGCGGGATCCCAAGTTTTGTTTTTAAAATTTAATATTCTGACATTCTTTTCCTGCCCAAGTTCAGGTAATAGATGAGCAGTTTTGTCATAATGTAACTTTTGAATGTTTTGCTTTTTTATCAACTTTTCTCAAATGCTATTAAATAATTCAGCGTTTAATAATTTATTTGAGATTGGTAATTTAGTTTTTAATCTACAATTAAACATCATTTGAGCTGGAGATAGGTCAAGACCTGATATTGGGGTGTTTCTATAATCCATTAAACCTACCAAATAATCTCTTCTAAGTTCAGCAATTTAAATCCATTTTGAGGAATAGTCTATTACAACTAGATAACTTATATTACCTAAGCCCATTATATCTACTATCTTTTCAAAGGGTCTATAGGGAGCTGTATGAGGCTTTTAATGGCTCTTTAGTATTAGCTTTTTAAATGTTTCACATATTACACACTCTGATACTAATGTTTCTATGTCAGAGTTCATCCCTGGACAATACATTATTTCTCTAGCTCTTTTCTTACATTTCTCTATCCCAAAGGGAGCCTCATGAATTAGTTGTAGCATATCTTTTCTCAAACTATAGGGTACAATTAGTTTTTCATTGCTAAATAACAACCCTTCTTGAATATAAATGTTATTTTTAATTTTATAATGTGTTTTTACATTATTGTCTACATTTTTGTAAGATTTAGGTCAGCCCTCTTTGATATATTTGACAACTATTTATAATTCTGGATCTAATTCAGTTTCTTTTTTTTAAAATTGTGCTAGTCTCTTTCCACTCATGAGTAAATGTTTTGAAATAGTATGCACAATATTTAGCATTTTAGGATCATCCTTCACAGTTTTACTAACAGGAAATGCTCGTGATAAGGTATCAGCGAGAAACATTTGATTACCTGGTACATAATTTATTTCAAAATCATTCTTTGCATTCTAGAAGATATTTTATGCATAGTTTTCTTAACAATTGCCATTAAGGGCTTATGGTCACTCTGTGCAACAACTTTATCCCCATATCCAAAATTATGGTATTTCTCAAATGAGAAAACAGTTGCCAATAATTCTTTCTCAATCTGTGCATAATTCTTCTCACTGTTAGTTAAATTGTATAAGACAAATGACACAGGTTGACCTTTTTGGATGAAACATTATCCTAGTCCATCTTTTGAACTATCACATTGTATTACTATTTCATCATTAACACTAAAAACTTTTAAAATTGCAGCTTTAGCTAAAAATTCTTTAATGTTTACAAAGGACAATTCTTGTTCTTTTCCCCAATTAAATTCTACATTTTCATAAATGATTTCTCTTAATAGGGCAGTAACTTTAGATATATTGAGTATAAATTTTGAAAGGAAATTCATCATGCCCAACAGTCTCCTAACTTCAGTTTTTGATTTTGGTGTTGGCATCTCAACAATTGCTTTAATGTGATCGGGATCAGGTTTTATACATGATTTAGATATAATTTGACCAACATATTTTACCTCAGACACCTTATATTGTAGTTTATCTGGATTAAACTTTATATTTAAAGATCTGGCTCTTTTAAGAACTTAAGACATAATTGCATCATGTGAATCCTCATCACATCTTGCAACAATAATGTCATCAAATAAATCTCTACACCCTCAATATCTCCAAAAAAGCTTCTGATTTCTTTTCTGAAATACCTCAGGTGCAGAAACTATTTCAAATGGCATTTTGTTGAATTTGTACTTCCAAAAGGTGTATTAAATGTACAGATTTCAGAGCTAACTTCATCTAAAGGTACATGGCAAAAACCATCTTTCAGATCTACAACAGAAAATATTTCCTTACCCTCTAATCTACTAATGATATCATCTGTACAAGGAATTTGATGTTCTCTTTTAATTACTTTAAGATCTCTAGGGTCTAACATAATCTCAAATTTCCACTGGGTTTTTCTACGATGACTTATCTTTACACCCAGTCAGTTGGTTTATTAACTTCTGACACTATCCTTCTTTTTCTAACTTATCTAAGATACTTTTTAATTCAGGCTGCAAAGCCAGAGGAACACATCTTGGTGGGTGAATTACTGGTACAACATTATCTTTCAAAGTAATGCGATATGGTTCATTTGGAAATTCCGCTATTCCAGTAAATACATCTTTATATTGTTTTATTAACTCATTTTTACTTATTATACTACATTCAATAGCGTCAAGCCTTTCAATAAGTTTTAATTCCTTACAACCTCTTAACCCTAATATTGGTTTGGATTTTACATTTACTACATAGAAAGGCAAAGGAACATTTCTGAGTTTATTCATGGGGCAATTAATTATAAGGGGACCATTTGGCTTTAATTTAAAATTACCATATGTAGTTAGAGATAAATTAGTTTTTCACTAAGTTTAGGATTAACTTTAAACATATTCCAAATATATAGTGGCAAAATATGTACTTCAACACCCATATCCAATTTAAAATTTACATCAAAGCACTTATTATTTATATCTAATGTAACATTTTTATACCAAGTTGTTTCACTTACCATTTCAACATTCTTAATATTAGAGTCTACTATTTTTCCTTTCACGTTTAGTTTCATGTGCATTCACAGAATCAAGAAAACATGCAATTCATTTTCAAGAACGTTCATTTCTTGAATGTTCTTTGTACTCTGAAAACATTTAGCAACAAAATGGTTTTTCTTCTTGCACCTAACACAAATTTTCCCGAACGCTGGACACTCTCGAGGGTTGTGTTTTCGTTCGCACTTTTTGCAGTCATTCAGGCTTGTTCTGATTCTCCTTCTTCATGAAGTTTACCATGGCTGTATTGTACTTCATATTAGGATTTGTTCCCAGCTTGTTTCAAATACTTTTTCTAAACTAAGGTTGTTTTCCTGAAGGAGTCATTCTTGTAATCCACTGTCTTTAATTCCCAAGATGATGCAGTCTCAAATCGATCCGTTTTCTTGCTCTGCAAACTCGCATGTGGATGCTAGATCTTTAAAATGAGTGACATAGGATCAGGCGCGTAGCTGCCGCTGTATCAATGATACGGGGCCTCCACTCTTCAAGGGCCCCAAAATGTATAGGCAAAAAATCGTAAAATGTTAAGGGCCCTAGAAAGGCCCCCAAAGAATTTTGATTCAGAGCCCCCTCAGGACTAGCTACGCCTGTGCATAGGATTCAATTGTTTGGCCCTCCAGTTGAACTCATGAAAAAAATTTATATCGCTCATAAACAACATTCTGTCATGGTGATCAATATTCTTCAAATTTTTGAAGAACCTCTGAAAAATTTGCTTTCGTTTCTGGCCATTAAAACTTGAAGGTATAGTAAATTCTAGTCCATCACTGCCCAATAAATTCAACAGGGTTGTAATTTTGATTTTATCAGCTTGTTCATCTTTTCCTGTTGTGAGCAGATAATTTCTAGTTCTTGCTTCCATTTCCTCCACTTTTGTTTCACATTTCCAAGCAAAAATTGCAGCAGAGCAGGTGGCCGTAATGCTTCCGTAACATATGTTGATATCTTTTCAATCCAATTTAATCTCTGAAACTCCTATCACCATATTAGGTTTGTGTGTTTTATTATGTTCTTCAGAACATTTGTATTCGAATTGTTCAAACAGTTCTTGGCTATATCATTTTATTAAATGTGTGGTGACAAACATCAACTCAACACAAGCAAATGACAATACAGTTACAACATACAGTTACAAAGTACACATACAATTACAGTTATCATGACACTAAGTTCATGTTTACATCATATAGAGTGATGTGATGTCTTTGCACAACAGTGCAATTTAATGTATGATTTCTTTCACAATTTTGCAACAACTGTTGATTGGAGGACTATTTTGGGGCTATTAAATGTGTAGGTAGTGATATAATGAATAGTATAGTTGATGTTGGGGCTTCTTCTATATACATTCAACAGAAAAGCACTTGTGTTTTGTTTTATACAGCAAATTAAAAAATAAGTAATGGAAAAGGAAAACTGCATTCTTCTTTATAATCAATGATGGATTAATAGATGGAAAATCTTCATATTAAATTGTAATTCAAAAAATATTAGAAAAGTATTTTATATATATAAGCCCTTAACAACTGAGGAAAAGTTACGAAATTCACCCTGCAAAGCCACTGTTTTTCCCACAGGCTTATTGAGGAAACAAGCTTGTTACATGGTTTATTGGTGAAAAGGTCATCTAAAAATTGTTTATTTTCTCTTGAAAAAAAGAAAAAAAAAAAAGTTATAAAATGAAAAAAAAATTTAATCCCTAGAGTCAACAATATAATAAAAAATAAATTATAACTTATCTGCTCTGTGATATATCCTGAAACATGGTTGAACACATAAACTAGTATCACATTCAGTGCATTTGTACAAAATATTTAAAAGCTCCTATTGTACACGGTAAGCAAAAATGACAGTAAATTAATAGAAAAGAGCTACCCTCCAACAAAAAAAGGAAAACTGCTTAGCTATGAATTGCATTGTTCCTGGAATACACCCTTTCAAATTCTTTCCTCACTTCTTCCAAATAAGTAAATTCTTTAGAAGCACTGTCAATGTCATTTTATTATATTCCAAAACTGTGGGACTAGTTTTAAATAGAGCAGCACAATGAAAAAGTCTTTCATTAGAAGGACGAGTATACATGTCTGGGGCACTAAAGGCACCAGCTCAGCAGGATGTGTATACATGCCCCTGGCATTAAGGGGGTTTAAAAGTATTATTAAATGAGCAAACAAGCTTACTAAAAATATATAGCTATTCTGATTTATTTTTGAATTTTAGACATTTTAAAAAAATTCAGGAAGAAATTTGTTAAGTTGAGCATATTATTTGTAAGATTTCAGTATTTTGAGCATTTAGGGGACCAACAGCAAATTGATAAAGCATTGTTGCCCTATATAATAGAAAGATAGAAATGACTAACTTTTTCATAAAATATGTTTGAGCTATTTCCAAAGCTTATATATATTTTAATAAAGTTGCACCTGGATCCATAAAAATGTAGACATATTTTCTAAAAGTTCCTCCTAATATGTTCATGTTTATATATTTATTATCTAGAATTTACACAGTCAAATTTCATGAAACTTGTACAAATATTGATAAAGTACAAGAGAAACATTGTATTAAAACTTGAATGAAGAGTACCAATATTAGACAGGATATGCATATTTTAAGAAAATTAATTTTGCTGAAGTAGTGTGTAATGGTATTAATATTTTTGTTTCATAATTTTCCCCAAATAACATAAGACAATTCATATTAAAAAATCCAGTTAAATGTCATTCAAATACAAAAATAAACTAATGATATAATGAGCCATGTTTTTGTTACATAAAAAGTAGCTGGATGAAGGGTTTCCCAAAAGTGTTATTTTTGTCATAAATCAAGTTTGGTTCGATTGAACTACATAAAAAAAATAATATATTCACTGAAGTGCCATTGAATTAGGGATACCTACCTAGTAACGTATTGGGTCTCCTCTAGCCTTGATAACGGCTGCCATAAGATGAAGCATAGATTCAACAAGTTTCTAGAAATGTTTCACAGGAATGTCTTGCCAAATATTAGCTAAAGCGATACATAATTCATAAGTTTCGTTGGTGTTGTGTGATGGCCTTTCACATCTTGTTCCAAAACCTCCTAAAGACGCTCAATAGGATTTAAGTCTGGACTTCTAGGTGGCCAATTTATGACAGGAAAGTCAAAGGAATGCTCATCCAACCAGGGCTTGTGAGAGGTACAGTTATTTTTCTGGAAAACTCCATTACTGTGTGGATAACAGAACAGTATAAACAAGTGGAGGTGATCATCTAGCAACTCTATGTACTGAATTGCTTTGAGGGATGTTGGTACACTCATCAAAGATCCCCAAATGTGCCACGAAAAAACACCTCAGACCATGATTGAGCCCCATGCCCTTGTACAGTTCCAACCTAGCATGCAGGATCCATGGCTTCATAAGCCTGATGCCGTATTCTCAGCCTCTAGTCAGCATTAAGTATTCAGAATTGAGACTCTCCATGCTACTTGTTTCCAGACCTCTACATTCCAGTCTCTGTGCTCTCTTGCCCAGCAAGACATGCAGCCTGATAGCGAGCATTGAGCAATGGTACTCTCATAGGTCGATAGCTCCTGAAACTCATATGGGAAGTAAGCGTTGCACAGTCCATTTACTGACTGTACAACTGGTACCCTCATTCATTTGGGTGGTAATTTGAGCTAATGTTTGACTTCGCTGGCTACATACAATACGCCTGAACCGTCTTTCACCATGCACTGTCAAGACTAATTGTCCTTTGCAGTGTGTTCGATTGCTAGTTTTTTGTCCACCATCCATGTATTCTTGGTTACACTCTTGACACCTGTCAAACTTGAAAATCCTTGTTGTTGATGATTTCGGAAATTGAATGGCTCATGCGTTGCACACCTATGATTTGTCCATGATTGAAGGCATCTGAATCAAGTAATTTACTCATACTGGCAATTCTAACAACTAATTCAGATCAACCACAGTACTCACTATATATGCAGTTACCACAGCACTCTCCCTTGTGCATAAATGATGCGCAGCGCTGCACAATTTGCATAACCCTTGCTATCCCTAATTCAGTGGCACTTCAGTGTATATATGATTATACATACACACTTGTAAATTAGGTAAATTATATCACACAACATTGTACCAAACTAAAAAATCTGAATCTTGTACATAATATAAAGTGTCAGAAAATAGAAACTGATGTATATAGTATGTGTATGAAAGGTAGAGGTAGTGTTTTTCTTAAGGCATGCAGAACTTCAAAACATATATTCTTTGAAATAAAATTATTTACAACTTTGACCACAACTGTAGTATATTACATAACTGCTTATTATTTTGGTGTATTCAGTATTTTCTATAAAATTTGGATTTTATAATTTAATTTTACAAAATTTCAAAAGATAATTTCCAAACTTGTTCCAAAGATTACATTTACATTATAAATGTGCCATTTGAGAGTATTCCGTAATGGCCTTTACTTAATGCAAAAGTACAACTGACTAGTCATGTAACTATTCAGTTGTGTATGTAAATGCTATTAGTGTACAATATATATAATAAACATAAAATTATGCATTAGTACTTTAGTAAAAAGTTGATTGATACAATTTTATAAATATTTTATTGAACAGCTATCTAGTCAATAGTGAGTGCATTCCCATTTGACCCTGAAAATTTTGAAAATCAATCAAATTTTTAATTGATTAAAAACTATTTGTTATGTGCTTTCCCATAGCAGTGTTCCTTCAGCATCTTATATGGATACTTTATCACAAAATGTATTATTTTGATTTTGTCCAACTTTTGAACGAAAGACAGTAAAAAATAAATTATTGAATAAATAATTAGCATTAATTAATAAAAAAAATCAAGGGCAGCGAGTGTGTACTGATTATGCTACTAACTACAATTAACTCTACCACTCTCTAATAACAAGTAAAACTTTATTTACAACTTCTAACTACTCACACCTTATTCATTACTAACTATATATCTCACACCTTATACTGTACTTAACTCTCACAACTCGTAACACCTCAGAAACACTCCACTTAAACTCTCTAAGCTCCTCTCTCTCCACATCTTTCAACTCCCTGCCTTCCTGGGGTTACACTTACACAACGCCCTTGAAACAGCGCTATTTATAACCTTATCAAAGTAGGCCCTGGACTCATGCACCTCTTACCCCTTATATGCATCACTATAATGTAATAATTAATGTTAAATAATATGATATTGGTGAAAAGCTTGTTCCATTGTAAGAAGTATTGAATTATCTCTAATTTCTAAATTGAAAAATTTTGCACTTTTTTTAATGTTTTAAATCTTTCTCCATTTTATCATTCATTTTGTTTCTGTTACAGATCTGAGGTCCCAAGTAATTCTGAAAATAAAGAATTGGAAACCGATATGTAAGAAGTTTTAACTATTCTAGGAATTTTTTGTATTTTTTAATAGATATCCTTGGATTATGTTCTTTTATATTCAATATAAGAATTTTAAAATTTTAGTCTGATTATTTTGATTTAATTATTTAAGTTTTTCAAGATTAAAATGATTTTGTGCTCTTATTTTTTAGATCTCTAGATTATGCTAATACTGCATATGAAGCATTTAAATATGGTCCCCAAATCTTTCAACCTATGGCATCATTTATGAAGTTAGTTAATTTATTTTATTGTATTGTTGAATTTTTTACAAAGGAATTTAAGTGTTTTAAATCTTTTCATTGTATATAAATAATTTACATGTTCTTAAAAATATATTTAATATAATTATCTGAGAAATTTGATTGAAAGTAATAATTCTCCGACTTTTCTTCCATTCATAATTTAGTTTTATGATATGGAAGATATCTTACACAGATGTAACAACATTGTTATTGGCATTAATCTTATTAAAAATTGTTTGAATTTTTATTCATCAAATTCCATTTCTTAAAACAAATTCCTTAAATCAGCTTCATAAAATTCATAAAAGTTTTTTTTGTGTTGTTGCTGCAAATGAGGATTTTTTTTTCCTTCTTTTTAAAGGGGTCTTATTAATGCATTATTGGTAGCAACTCAGTTTGGATTCTGCTGTGTTTACTTCCTCTTTGTGGGTCAGAGCTTGCATGAGGTATTAATATTTTTTCAAATTTCTTTTACACTTTAAGGTACTATTTTTCTTTTAACAATTTTCATAATTTTACAATTACAAAGATTATTTTTAAATATGTATTATTTTTAAGCAAATTTGAATAAACTTTTAGCATCTTTTGTAGTTTTTTTTTGTTTTTGTTTTACAGTCAACATATTTTCTTTTTTTTTTTAAATTTTGACTTAATTTATCCCTGAATTTTGTTTTCTGATATTGTTTGAATTTTGTGAAATTACCATTGATATAAAAAAGTGAATTGATGAGGCAGAAAGTGTGGTTCTCTTTCACTATTTTTATAATTAGCATAATTCCAAATAAATCTAAATCATGAAATGTGAATGTCATAAAATTGTCTTATAATTTATGAACTAAAAAGTGATTACTAATGGAATTACGACTAACAATGCTGTGTGTGTATGAATATTGTTTTAAGTATTGTATAAAAAAATTGTCCTCCTTCCTTCCTATTACCTATGTAGTATTTATCATCTAGTTTGGTAATCAAACTTCAAATATTTATAATCTAAATTTTTTTTCCAGAAGTGTTATATAAATGGTTTTTTTTTTTCATGTAAATTATTCTTTTAAAAATTTTCATTAGATATCAATTTACTAAACTGATATGTTTTAATGAAACTGAAATATTAAATGCTGTTTATTCAATCCTGTTTATGAGAAGTAGATATTTTAAAATTATATTGAACATAAATGACCTAGTTATGTTTCTATATTATTCATTTGCTTTCAGAATTTTTTTATGAGGTGTTTTATTTATGTTCTGGATTTGAGAAAATTCATATAACCTGAATTTAAATTTCAAGAATTAAAATAGAATCATGATCTTATGAGTGGAATAAAATAGTTTGTGTTTTATATTTCTTATTTTCAAAAATAAGATGCCTTTATATTTTAATAAAAAGTAGTAAAATGACACAAAATACACTGACAGAAAAAAATAATCTCAACATCTAGAAAAAATTATTGTAGAGTAATGGAATTTGGATACTGCAATTGTTTGTATAACTTGTTTAATTGATTACATTTTCAAGATCACAGGTTAATTTAAGCTCAAGAAAATGCATTTCAAATATGAAATGCTGTTACATTAATAGTCAGTGTTACCTCCAAAATTTTGAATGCAAGCATGCATTGTCATACAGGTGCCGAATGTCACTTTGTGGTATGAAGTTCCATGCTTGTTGTATTTGTTTCAGTACTGGGATGGTCAAGATTGGCTGTGGATGATGCTGGAGTTGTCGTCCAATGATATACCATACATGCTCAATTGGAGAAAGATCTGGTGATCTTGCAGGCCAAGGCAACATGTCAACACACTGTAGAAAATTTTTGTCCCCAAAACCCTTTTTATGGACCTTTTAAATTCAAATTTAAACCCCAAGAGACCACTAATATGATTTTTTAAGTGTTAAAAATATATTTATATAAAAGAAATACGATCTAAGAACACAAAATGTACCTAGTTAATAAAATGAAACTATTAATTGTAATCAACTTATGAAAGCTTTATTAATAAACCATAATAAACAAAACTGTAAAAACAAAACAATTAAGAAATGGTTTTATATCAAACTTTTAGCATTATTCTCTGCTGTGTTGGATGTTCCTGTTTACTTGAAATAAGATTATGGACATTTGGATCCAATGTTGTTACTGTAAGACAGAGAACGGCTTTTATTTCAAGTTGAGACCCTTTGCCTTGTTTTGATGGTTTTTACAGATAAAAAGGCCCTTTTTTTTCACATAAAAAAAAGCTGGGAAAAATTTTTAATAAGAATTTTTTAAATGCCGGGTGTTCCTAAAAAAGAGTATTTCCATTTTTTTTGGGGAAAAACCCAAAAAACTGAGATTTTATGGGAATGAATGAAATTTAACCCCTTTGACGCGTGGGGTTTAAAAAAGAAGTTTTCATTTATTTAAATTTTTGTGCAGTTTTTAGAAAATAGAAAGTCGAAAAGTGGCACCCGTTTTTAAACCCCGCTGTTTTTCCCCAAAATGTAAAATTCTTGGCCCAATGCTCTGGGATAGTCAGCTTAAAGTTTTTAAAAATTTTCATTTTTTGGGGTACATAAAAAATTTTTTAGTCCCTTTTAAAATAATTATTAAATAGTAAATTATAAACGATTATAATCAACTATATAAATAATAAGTTAATTATAAATATAAGACAAATATATTAAATTAAAAGAACTAAATAAATCTGTCTTCTGAAAAGCCTTGAATCATCTTCTGAGCTTGATATCCCGGTAAAAAGTTCTCATAAAACCCCAAAAAACTTGATAAATTTTCAAATATTAATCATTCATTATTATCTAACTTTTGCTTCTGAGCCATTTTATATTACTAAACCATAAAAACACGCCAAAATACGCTTAAAAAGAACAAGGAAAAAAAAAAATTTCCCCTTTTTCATTATAAAAAAGAAATTCAGGGAAACCCCCGCACTAAATCGGGTAGACAAAAAAAAACTAATTAAATTTCAAAAAAGTGGGGATTCATTTGTAACATAACCAGTGCAGAATAATAATCGTGAACGAGCTCAGTTCATCAGCGTGCATTAGGAAAAAATTTCACTATGCAAGTAGTGCTTGTTTCTAACAATTTCAGTCAATATCTTTTTTCCAAGCAGAACTCGTTTGGACATATTATGAAGCATGATTCGATTGCGAGCTGAACTCATTCATAACCATCAAAGGGTTAAATTTGAGAGTTTTGTCAGATGATAGGTTGATAAGGCTTTCTTTTAGGTGCATGCTTAAATTATCCTGAATTTTTGTTGCAAATGGATCTTTTAAACCCCAAAATTTTATTTTCTTTCCCAATGATAACAAACCCAAAAGATTTTTCCGAAAGGGTTTTGGGCGAATGTTTTTTAAAGGGGCTATTTGCTGTTTAACATCATTTTTCCTTCATGTAATCAAAAAAAATTAGAAAACATTTGTAGATCGTTTTAAACCCAAACCCCTCATTTGCCACAGTAATATTTTCTTTAAAAATCCCCCATTTTATTTCCCATAGTTGAACACGCCCCAAGTTTTTCCTTAAGGATATATTTATTTTCTTTTAAAAGGGGAAAAATATTTTTTCGGATATGCAAACTTTGCTAGCCATTCATTGTTGAACAAGAAATTTTGCAAATTTGGATTATTTTGTTCCTGGAAAAATATTTGGGCTGCTTCCCACTGGCGAATAGTTGGGTCAGTATTTTGCCCCTCAACAGCCGTCTCACCTCATCATGACAAAGAAGATGAGTATACTCGGAACCCATTTCTTGACTAAGTGCCTCAAGTATTTGAGAATTGAGTGCTTTGTCTCGAATTTCTTTTATAATTTCAAGGACATTTGATAATATTTCATGTAGTTCTGTGGACAATTCTCTTTGCTGCAAGTTCTCGATATATACTGCAGTGGTGAGAGGTTTCGGGGAAGCTATGATTTTGGGGCCCCCCCAAGCTACAGGGGCCCCAACATGCATAGCTACAGTACCACTAACAGAGCTTTTCTAAAAAAAACCCCCTGAAGGATTTTCCCGGTGGGGCCCCACTCAGAACAGCTCCCCCAGTGGTGGGGTTAAAAATGTCGGGATTACCAACTTTTCTTCATTTTTTGCAACAATTCCGAAGGATGTCCGGGTATATTTCAAAAAAGTCTGTGCATACCCTTTAAACTTTTTTTCCAGTAAATTTCATTTTCCCCTTTTAAAAATAATTATTAAAAAACTTCAAAATCCCCAGATCTGATTGTTCAAACCTTTTGGGACAAATTGGAAAAACAAAGTAATTCTTCATACAACTCTTCTTCATACTCTGACCTCACAAAAAAAGTAAGAGTTCTTTTTTGTAATGTCTAGTTTTGTCTATATTGAATAAATTGAGGAATTTTCTACCATTTTTATTATCTAATTTTCAATGTCTTCAGCCATATTTTTCCCCCCCAAGGTTTTATCCCTATTAGCAGACATAGGAATTACTTTCATTTTCTAAACAGCCTGCATTCCCAAAATCTGTTCAGAGGCTTTTAACATGCAAGGCTTAGTTAATTCTTCTCCAATCATGTATGGCTTTTTGCATAAGCTCACCTTTAAATGCTTCAATGAAACATTAGAAAAGTCTGAAGTGAGATAAAACACGTGGCTAAGACAGATCTGCTACTACAGTAGGACTTATTTACCGTGGTGTTATTCTATGAAGTAGCATTTTTATAACTTTTTATGTATTGTTATGGATTGAATTATGTTTCAAAGCATCTTAAAACATAATGCGATGAGTAAGTATATTTTACATTTTTCTGGAGACCAGCAAAATTTTCTTGCAAACCACCACTTTGGTGATCTCTGCTGTACAGCCTGTTGTTATACAACAGTGTTGTGACGGCAAGAACTACCCTGTTGTAAAACTTCTTCTTGAATGCTGTTCATGAATGGCAGTACCATAGGTTGAGTTGCCAGACTGACCTACAAAATTGTAGTTGGTGTGTTTGGGATAGCCACAAGAGAGTGCTTATGCTATCATAGAAAACATAACAGATCTCTACTCTGTCCTCCAATGAGCCTTGGCTTGACACCACTGGCGTTGCAAATGCCAATGGCTTGGAGTCAATGGAATACATGCTACAGGGTGCCTGACTTGAAGCTGTCCTTGAAGTAACAGATTTCTAACAGTTTGTTGTCACTGTGGTACTAACTGTAGCTCAAATTTCTGCCACAGACGCAGTACAATGTGCCACAACCGTATGCCAAATATGGCAGTCTTCCCTCTCAGTAGTACCATGTGACCACCCAGAGCCCTGTCTTGAGACAGTGCCATGCTTTGACCACTACTTCCAACAATCATGCACAGTGGATACATTCCAACCAAGTCTTTCTGCAATATTGCAGAAAGAAAATCCACCTTCTTTTAGCCCTATTACACGACCTGATTCAAACTCAGTGAGCTGTTGATAATGGCTTCTTTGTCTTCATAAAAGCATTCTTGGCTAACATCAACTCAATAAATCAAATTTCTTAGACAAATAATGATTATGAACTGTACAACATGCATTTAAAGCAACCTTAATTTGAAGGCTCTCGGTGGCACTACTAGTGCCACACTTATGCACAAAATTTGAATCTGTCATCTTTCAGATGTATAAACATGCCTACCAAATTTCGTTTATCCATCACAAGTGTTTCTTGGCATTGGGATTTTTTTTCTGTCAGTGTATAAAATAATTATTTTTTGTATAAAAAGAGTGACTGACTTAATTTCAATGTTATAATTATACTTTAATATTTCATCTTTATAAGGTATTATTTTATTGTATTATTAGTAATGTAATATTGCTAGCCTGAATGTTTTCAAATCCTTGAAACTTTTTTTTTTCTAATAGTGAACTTTTCTAATTGAATTATATAACTAACTCCCTCCTCATATATATCCATTTAGTATTAATAGAAATAAAATAAAGCTATCCTGATCAAAAATATTTTATTAACATCAAATTATTTTTATAAAGTGTTCTTTGTTATATATTTTTTTTTAAAAAATTACACATATTAATTTTTTTAAAATTAGAAATGAATTGAAACATATCTTATTCAAGTTATCTTTGTTTTATTGATTAATTTTTATTTATTCTTAAATAAAAATATCCTATACAATAAAACTAAATGTATTTTTTTAAAATTAATTTGAATGATAAGGAATCTAAGGAAGAATATTTTTGTGTTTCTAAATTTTTTCACAACCTAGTCTTATAGATTTAGTTTATAATGGATGTTATACTGTAGGTTCTAAATTAATTAAATTCTTAGTTATCAATATGCATCATACAGGATTGCAAATAGATAACTGTTGTTTCAAGAAGTGTTAAATTATCAACTTATATTCATTTAAAACATGTTATTAAAAGTTTTAATATTAATGCAGAAAATTTATGTGTGGCTTGTGTGTGTGTGACCAGGGGTCGGCAACCTTGTAGTTGTAGTGTGCCACTACAATCTATCAGTATGATTCAGGGTACTACACAATAGGTAATATTTGAATTAATTCAGTTCCTATAACAATGCTTGCAGATTTAGAGAATAGAGGTTAAAAATACAGATTTCATGTTTTATTATCCATTAATAATGAATCATTTAAGGATATTTATTAACAACCAAATATATGTCCTTGATATATTTGCCATCTGTGAAAGGTTTGCCTTAGGCAGCTACACAATGATCAATTACAAAACAAATTTGGTTGCTTTAGGTTTGGTTTGAATTGTTTGACAAAGATGTTTCTTATATCCAGTAACAACTCTTTATAACCATGTTTCTTATTGACATTCTTAAATGTGGACTGATATTTAGTTTAAAAATGTCTTTCCATTCAATGAGCAACATAATGCACATACAGCACAATCTTTTTGTACGAATCCATATTTATTTGTCCATGAGTCTTGAAAACCGCAAACATCTAGCTTTTTTTTATTTGCTATTTGAATTAAATATGTAGGTATAAGTCGTCACAATAATTGAACAAATAAAATACAAGCTTTTACATTAAAGAACATGTTGTAAAATTAAATTTAGCCTATAAGTCCCAATGTGCATCAAACTAAATTCTACTTTCGCCTGATATCATTCTTGATACTAGTTTATCAGTGCTACAAAACAAAATAAAGAAAAAAATTTTGAGGCATAGAAAGTAGAGACCACAAGGGGATTTTTAACTGTATGTGATAGCTTTGCAGTGTGGTGTAGAGTGCCACTGAGAATTGTACTGCATGCCACATCTGGCACACTGGCCACAAGTTGCCAACCTTGGGCTTGTCTATACTTTTATTTATGTGTGTATTAAAGTAAATATTTGAACAATTTATCATTCCATTTTTATTAGTCTTTTATTCATTTAAAATAAAATTTATTTACAGGTTTCACTAAATATGAAAGTTTTCACCACTCTTGATGCTAAAACTATAACGGCTATCATACTACCTTTTATGGTTTTTTTGAATTTTATACCTAATCTTGATTCATTGACTAGTGTTTCAACTACTGCAATCGGTCTTCAAGTTGTTGGGCTTCTAATGATGCTCATGTATTTCTTCAATGGTCCTTTCAGTGACAATTTTATTCCTTATATTACACCCTTTACAAAATGGCCTCTGTTCTTTGGCACAGCTTTGTTCAGTTTTGAAGGTATTGGAGTGGTTAGTACAATTTTCTTTTTAATCTACTATTACAATTAAATAGAAAAACTTCATGATAAAAGGTTTCTTAATTCTCCTTTCTTCAAAAAAAATAGCATAGAACATAGTAGGAATATTTGTTATCAGTTATAAAAACTTTTTATTTTCAATTAGTATTGCTTAGATACTTAATATTCTTACTTAGATACTTAATATAGATAATAATAGCACCATCTTATACGAAATTAATATTTTCATTTTATAAATATATCTTCAGGACCATTAAAGAAAAATATCAAAATACATATCAAATTAAATGAATCAGTATATGCATTAAACCCCAATTTTTTCCACCGAGCCACATAAATATAGCAATTATTCCACAAGGGCTGCAATTTGAGGATTAAGGATGGGGTGGGGGAGCTGTAAGATCAATGGCATTTAAAATGCTTAAAATTGATCAAAATATTAAACTCATTTTTTTGGATTTTATTTTAATACTATATTAAGCTCTAACAAACTCATCTCAAACAAAATAGTTTTTGTGCAGTTTTTACCCAGTCATAAAAACTAAGCTGTCATGTACTCTGATAATTTTTTTTTCTTTTGACAAAGCCTCACTTATTTTTTATTTGAGATATTAATTTATCAAGTGCAGGATGTTAACATAGAGTTTTTACTGAATTCCAAACTGATATCAGTATTATTTGTTTAAAACTAGTTCAGACTTGCTTGTGCAATTTTGTTTCAAATTTATTCAAATATTTTTTGATTTTATTAAATAAAAATCTGAACAAATTGAATTTATGAAAGAGTATATCAGAAGCATTTAAGAAACACTTATCAATTTCTGTAACAATTCATATGTTAATAAACAATTACAAATGCTTATCAATATATGTAATGTAACAAATTTTCTGAGATACTTTTGTTACTTCTGCATTTTGTAACATTAATACAGACAAAATATTTTGTTGCTGTTGCAAAGATTTTTTTAAGAAAGCCAATTTATCTCGTCTTGAAAGAGATAATCAAGAAAAAGAACCATTGAAAGATCTGGGGTTAGTTGTATAGTAATAGCAAAATTATACATTTTAAATGTAACATTTTCACGACAAATTGAACAAGTTGATCCATGTTTATCTCTACAAAATAGTCAACATAGCCTTTCAACAACATAGTACTATATTCTTTAGATATTTTTTGCTTGGGAGACATGAGGGTTAATTAAAAATTAGTTTCAATCATAAAATGACCCCACTGTTATCTGTTATCACTAATCCTGCAATTATAAAAAGAAGAAAGTTACGTTACAATTATGAAAAAAAGGAAGTTATCTCTCGCAATTTGTACCAGCACGATAATCGAGAGCAAAATTAATATATTTAATTGTTTGACAGATACAATTTCTCATTAAAATTTCAATGCATTGTTCTTAAATTATTGAATTTGTTAGTGCAACGGGCCATGTTCCATACCCCTCCAGGTATGGATCTTATGGTCATCTGCTCTAAGAATGTAAAGGAATTCAGCTCTGTTTTTTTGTGGTGCCAGTGTGTTGATAGCTATGATGATTGGCTACACTACACTAGATACTGCTAATGTTATATGGTAAAGGCACACATTGCTTTAAAGACTACTGAGCATATTCCTGCCACAGCCAAACACTGTGAGATAGTAGAAGGTATTACGAGTCATGGGGTGAGATTGCAGCAAAGCAAGTAGTTATGCCGTTATATATTTATATAGCAGTTTGAGCCTGAAACACAATCATCCAATCTTGCCTTGCATTTGTACATTTTGACTTATGACAGTCTACTTTCTGTTAATAAGTTTCTTGTAGCATTGATTGCTGTCAACACCTTTTGCACAGCCATGTTCATGAAATGCAGTGTTTGCAGCATATTGCTCAGTGTAACCAGCTAGCTCCTTGCACTCCAACTACAGGAGCTTTTTTCAAGTTGTTCAATTGCTATAAGATCTTTAAAAATGTCTTAGAGATATTATTGACTGTGTTTTCTAAAACTGCAACTGTAATACAAAGATAAACCATTTATATTTGTTACCTATTTACTGCAATACTAGTTGCACAGTCAAAACAATCTATCACTAAAGTTAACATCCATTGACCTTGAAAATATAATTATTTACATTTTTTCTATAAAGGAATCTGCAGAATAGTGCATATTTATATGCCGTGGTATTTTTCTGTAAAAACTCTTTTTTTAAACATTTTTATTTTTGAAATTTAACTTGTTTAGTAATAAATAAGGTTATTACAATTAAAAATAAATATAGATTTTGAATTAATAAAACAGTCTCTTATGGTTGAATTGAGATTTTACCTTTAAATGTGCACTAATTATACAATTTCTAATAAAAAGTTCTGAGAAAGACATTTCTTCAAAATTTAAATAGATAATTATTTTGTAATTTGCTGTACTATATTAAGTAAATAACTCATTGACCTTATTTTATATGTACTATGTGATAAATTTATAGTGTTTACATTATTATATTAACAAATCTACAAGATATGTTACAAAAACCTTTCATGTGTTGTTTTAATGTAACACATTAATTTTAATGAAAGAAAAATAATTCCTGATTTTTCTAGAACAAATATTATGCATAAATTTAACTTTAAAATATAACAGTAAATGTATAAATTATAATTTTTTTTATGTTATAGATAATGCAAATGTTTTTAAACTTTAAATTAATGATTTTGATAATTTTATAAAGCTATATAAAATTTTCTCTGTTGGTACTGTATATTGAACAACTTTTTTATTTCTGTAGTTTGCAGTACTTTAAAATTATTTATTATTACAATATTTTCTATTTACTTCAAGGTTAATTTATTGCACCAAAAATAGTAATGTTTGATATGTTCACAAAATATAAATATTTTGACCACTAAATTTATTTTAAGTTTAAAATTGATTAAATTCTAAATGTACTAACTTAATGCATCTATTTAAGAATCTAGATTAAACATTTTAAAGTGTTCATTTCTCATTCTCATTTCATAAAATATCAATTAATAAATATTTTTTTGAACTTTGGGACAGGTATTACCTTTGGAAAATGAAATGAAAAAAAAAAGGAGTTTCAAAACAATAGTAAATTCAGGAATGACAGTTGTTGTGTGCTTATACCTATTGATTGGTATTTGTGGTTATCTGAAATATGGCATGAATGTGAGACCTAGCATAACGTTTAACCTGCCCGTTGGATGGTAAGTAAATTGCTTAATTTATTTTTAGAGTTAATTTCAATTTGAATAGCAAAAGTATTTGTTTAATACATTCAGAAAAATATACACTGTGTGGCCAAATTATTATGATTGTCACTTCAATACAATAGTGGACCAACTTTTGCCCTTAATACTGTATGGATTCTTCTTGACATGAACTCTATGAGTTGCTGGTATGGAGAATTTGGTACCATATGTGATGCATTGCATTTTCCAATGCCTTCAGATTAGATGGTACTGGGTCCAGCTATCAGATAACCCATTGGATCTCATCCCACAGATTCTCAATTGGATTGAGATCTGGTGATTGCACTGGCCAACTGAGTAAGTTAAAATTTCTGTCATGCTCTTTGAACAATCTGGGGACAATGCCAGCTGTATAACAGGGAGCATTGTCCTGCTGAAAGTATCCATCTCTGGCAATGTACTTTATTAATATAAAAGGAAGTACTTGATCTGAGATAACACTTAAACACTCGTGGGCATTCAAATGTTCTTTCAAATGAATCCAAGCAATTCAAAGAAAACATCTCCCAAACCACAGTATTGCCTGCACCAGCTTGAAGATTTGTTTCAGTGCAAGTGGATTTCATACTTTCATTCTGTTTTCTCAATATTCACACCCTGTCAACTATTTGGCACAATTGAAAATGTGATTCAGTGGACCACATCATCCTTTCCAGTCATTTACTGTTTTGAGAACTGGAGAGGTTTGTTCTTGTTCAATCCAACAATAAATCCTTCACAAATAGGTCATCAGCTACCATAGCCTATATGGTGTACTGTGTAGCAAACAGTTCAATCTAAGACATTTGCAGTTGCTTCTTCATTAAAATTCCCCACAATTTGATGTATGGGTGTTTTTCTGTTGAACTGGACAACTTTTGCAATTCTCCTTTTTAAGCAAACTTTCAGTAGCCTGTAATGACCACAAACCTAACTTTATGACCTGATTTTCAGCTTGGTAATTCAATCTTTGTAAACATTAATAACTGCTTCCCTCAAACATGTCACGAGTGCAGTTGTTTTAATGATACTGGTTCTAGTGCTTCTAGCTGCTACAATCATCCTGTGTTCTGAGATGGTTGAATCACATTTTTTCCCAATTTCTTCACAAGCAAACAGTGCATTTAATGCTTCAGTATTCTTGTATTATCTATTAGCAGCTATCTTGTCTTCTAGTGGCAACTGTGCAAAGTTATAGCTGATCCCTCTATAAGTGTCAAGTAGTCATAATAATTTGGTCACTCAGTGTACATTTATTTTAATGTAGTGCACTTTTCACTATGAAATAAATAATTTATATGCATAATTATATAATTACTATATAAAAGCAGCATTGGATAATTTATTGACTGTTTAAATATTTAAAATATTCTAAGTATTTTTATATAGTTTTATGTGGAATTGTTCCTATTGTGTTGTTCTGTATACTTGTATTGTTTCATTTATAATTTTAATTGATTAAATATTATTTAAGTAATTTTTATATTCCATGTGTTTAATTTTTTCTTAAATCTGATGTATTTTAATATTAAATTCAATTTTGCAAGTATGATATTGATTGGAAGTAATATTTCATTTACTTCTGTATATACTACAAAACAAAATCTCTCAATATTAATGGTTATAAATATTTATGAAAAAGTGCTTGTCTGTATATATAAAAATCTAAGATCTGTTTTTTAAAAAAATTATGTTTCAGTTAATTGCTCTAAACATGAATACAATACACAATTATTCAAAAAGTAATTAAATAAATATAAGAATCAGCTGCTGAGAAATATTTACAAACATGTTATGAGAGTAAAATTAATCTAAGTAGTTTCTCTAAGGTAGGAAGGAAGGTACTGCTCAACCTATATTAAAAATATGCATGTATTAATACAAAAATCTAAATTCTGCATAGACAATGTCAGTATACTATGATTAAATACTTGTTTTGTATAAAATAAGTATCTATTGCAAAGTTTTATAAATTAGAAATGTACTAATTCATTATACTTTCGGGTTTCTGTTGTAGAAGCATTAAACTATTCTTTGTGGTTAAGCATTTACAATAGAACTTAATTTAAAAAGTTTATTAAATTATACTAGTTATTTTTATATATTATATGTCATGATATACATAACACATCATTGTGCATGAATTTTTTTACTTGATTGCACTTTTTTTAAGTTCATAAAATTGATATGTAAATTATGAAAAATTATTTATATTACTTATTCGTTATTAAAATTCAGAAAATAACACAAAATTTATATTTTGAATGTGATATTTTTTATCAATCTATCCTATACAATCTTATCCTATACTTTTTAAAGAATTTTTTTTACCTTGTTATAGTTTTTTTTCCCCACTTTTTCTACTTTCTATGTATCATCCAGTTAGAAATGTCAAAAGCTATTAAATATTGATTTATAATTATTTCTGTTTAACTAATACACCTGATATAAAAGTTATGAAAGTGCAATATGTATTTTTTCCTAAATAAATGATTTGTGTACACTTTTCAAAAATATCTGGGAATTATATATTACTCTCTAAATTGTAATTATTTAAGTATTCAGTATTTATTAGTAAATATTTTGTATTCAATTATGTAATTTTTTTTTTTTTAAGTTTCAGTGAAGTTATTAGACTACTGTTTGCATTAGCAATCTTCTTATCATATCCATTACAAATGTATGTTGCATTCACATTTACTTGCCTTATCTAAACAGTAAATTGATATGCTCCTCGTGTAACAGATGGGGTAGACTCGTAATTGAAGGGATAATTAGAATAATTATTGTATCTTTAACATGTAAGTATATTTATTTATTTTATTTTTATTTTTTTTCTCCCTTTTTTTTATTTGTTTGAATAATTAAAAGTGAATAAGTTAGATTTATGATAATATATTTAATCTTGAATTTCCATGTTTAAAGCATTGGATTTTCTTAGAAACATAATAAAAGAATCTCAAATTTTCAGTAAAATAATTGAATTAAGGAAAATAAAACTATCTTGTTTCTATCTGCATATATAAAATATAATTTAAATGTTAACAAAAGAAATTAAGGAACTAATTTGTTGATACTTGGGGGTAATAACCGTAAGCTTACCGCTTGTTGCTGGAATGAAATCAATATGGCTGACCTAGCGGTAATTTAATGATACACAATAATTTAAAAGAATTATTTTGAAATACATTGAAATGTATTTCAAATAAAAAATATAGGAAGAGATTGAGAATAACCTAGATCAATCAATAAATAATGAATAATGTGTAATAAAAAGTAACATGAACTAATAGTATTATAAACAGCATATAATAATCTTTTAATATTATTTTATAAGAGTATATATAATATTCATATATTTGATTTTATACGGTTATTAGAAATAATAATCATATAAATATAATTAAATAGTAATTATTAAAAAGAATAATCGTCAATTGTAAAAAATAAAATAATGCATAAAGAGAACTTCGTAATACATAATATAAATAAACATAAGAATAGCTATAAATAAACAAAGAAATAGTTATAATAAATAAGATAATAATTATAATTAAATAATTATTATAAATAAATAACAATATTAAATTATCGATAAATAACAAAATATATAATAATAGTTATAAATAAATGCTAAAAGAAACAATTATAAATAACGAATATTATATGATGATTACACATAGTAATAATTGCATTTTTTTCATTATGAATAAAATAATTACATAATGTATGTTAAAATTAATTTAGAATATCAATTACAAAGTAGTGAAAGCTTGCAATATGAAACTTGCACTGCAAAGTTCCTTCAACGTATCATCAGACAAAGAATGCAAAAAACATTTTTAAAACGAAAATAAACTATTCATAGCGATAATTAAAAGCACAACACTTAATTCTTTAAAGAAAAAATATTCTAGTACTCATTTTAGAAATATCCATATTCGAAAATAGCCCAGAATTAAACAGAAGACGCAAATAGAAAAATTAAATTGAAAATGGTTAAATTTTTAAAGATATGTCTGAGAGTAAAGGGTTATAGGGAAAAAACAAATAAAGTTATTTCTAATATCGTTATCCCCATGGCAACCACATCGACAGATGAAAAAAAATATTAAGCTAACCATATTGTGAATATAACCCATCTTGGCGAAACATAAACAACAGCTTGGCTACTCCCCTGATATCAAATTAGCACGGAAATTAATTAAATTGCTTTTGTGTATACATATTCACTCGGTAAAGAAAAATTGGAACACCCATTTACTCACCACTAATATGAAGC
Organism: Trichonephila inaurata madagascariensis; assembly: GCA_019973955.1. Lineage (NCBI taxonomy): Eukaryota > Metazoa > Arthropoda > Arachnida > Araneae > Nephilidae > Trichonephila > Trichonephila inaurata. Next base: position 12,442 of record BMAV01000043.1, on the reverse strand, counting down.
CTCCTCTGACTTTGATGATAGCAAATATTCTTCTGGGTTTTGACAGATGTTTCCAGTGCAAAACTGAATGGAATAAGAGTTTACTAGCAAAATGCTTCCCAGACATGATTCCACCATCCCACTTGAACTGTTGTTATGAGTTATGCTATATTCATGATTTCACTAAAAGATGCCTATCATGCAATCATGGTGAAGAAATCTGATCAGACTAGACAAACTGCTTCCATTCCTCAAATTTTAATTTTAGCATTCTGTATTCCATAAAATCCATTTTCTGTACCACAGCAAAATTTAAGGAATGCTTGTTGATTCGCGTATTAAAATCAACTCATTTTAAGATCCATCTGGCAAAGTATACAGATTTTTCATGAAGGTTCTCATTAACAAAAAATTAAGGTTCTGTTGCACAAGATGAATCCAGAAAGTTATAGGGTTTTTTTTTTCAGATATAGTAGTGCCCACAATAATTCATGGGTTTGAGTCTTGGTACCTTTAAAGTCTTGGTGCTTCTCTCTTTTGTCGGTAGAGGATTGATGCATATTAAATCTGTCAAGGACTTAATTTCTCATGTTGGAATTTTGATGTGGTGTGGAAGTTTGAAGAATAATGTGTTAGCTGGGGTGTCATATTCATCACTTGACTAAGGTTCAAAATTAAAAATCCATTACCAACAGCCCTTGTGTTACATTAAAGTGCAATATTAATAAACAATTTATCAAAGTCACTAAAATCTCTTGTCCCTCCCCCCTCCAGGAACAGATAAATTGTAATGTTACCTTGTGCTTCTAACCAGGAGAAAGCTTTTTGTCAACAAATGTGGTTTATTACATTAGGGCATGGAAGATTCAAAGTTTGAGTCAGGAATTTTCCTAACTTTTTTGCCACTGAGTGTATATGGTTCTTTTCCTAAAGTAATTGTTATTTCCTAGTATTTTCTGAGTATCTGCTGTGTATAAAATTCTACTGTTTGAACTTATTCAAAACTAAAGGTGATTAACCATTGACCTTTACTCTACGATGTACTGATAAATGGAAAACATTATAGAAATAGGTGTGTCACATATGCATCCACCCCAAATGTCACCAGTAGCCAGTGAATTGGATTTGTACTGATATACAGGACTGGTCGTCCTCACAAAAAGGTGCATTGAACAGCCTACTACCGATAAGGGGGTTCGAGACTGATGCATATGTGACATGTCCATCGTGAAAGGGTTAATGAAGACAAACTATACATAAAACGATGTAAAAGCATAAATAAAATGAGTAGTAAGCAACAAAGAAAAATTAGTTTTAGTTTTGATTTTGTCCAAAAGAATTTATCTACTCCTTTTCATATATGTTTTAATATACAGTACATGTTTAATGTGGTGCATTTATATTCTGGAAAACTTTAATATATATTATTTATGTTTTTGTTATATTTATATTTTGGGGTTAAAACTATTGAAATGTAAAACATATTAAAGGAAGTTTTTGTGTCGTGAAGTTAAGGCCACAGTAGCATAGTGGTTATGTCACAAACCCGTTGACAACATTAAGTTGTGGGTTTGAGTGATGGTGTCACTGAAGACCCACTATGTTGAAAGATAGAACCACATTCAATTTGTTAAGGCTCTTAGTCCTCAAATTGGTATGGTGTGGAATTTTTTTCAGTGGGGTTAGTTGTGTTGCCATCCTCTTCAGTTGATTTTTTTCAAAATTTTGAGGTCCATTAGCAATAACCCTTGTACAGTTTCAAAGTGTGGTTGTTAATAAAAAAAATCATATCATTAAAGTTAAAGAAAATTTAATGGAAATTTGTATCAAATTTTTTGGTTTCCTTCCCTTTCTTTCCAAAAATTCTTTATTTTTTTTTTATTTAAAAAATTTATAATAGAATATAATATTAGAACATTGTATGTCTAACATATAAAAGTAGATATTTATTATTATTTGCTTTTTTCCCGATAGGTTTTTTAAACCAATTGGGTACCTATATTTAGATTTAGTGATATAAATTCAAAAGGTTTTTTTTGCAAGTAGTGGATTAGCTTTATCATAATTCCTGCATTTATTCATGCTGTAACTATTTCAAAATACAGAATAAGTAAGTATAATTTTATTCCGTGCATGTGATTGAAATGTTTCCATCCTTGGTTATTAATAATCATTTCACTTAAACTAATTTTATTTGTTATTTACTTATATTTAAAGGTCTACTGTCCTGCTAGGCTAAAAATTGTTAACAATTTTTAATGCACAATTTGGGATCTAAGCTCAATTTGGTCATTTGGTAACATCAAAGTAGCTCACTTTGTTACTGCATATTCAATTGTTCTGGAAGATTTATATTACATCTTAATTAATCCCTTGTTTGGTGTCACTTGCCACACATTCAACTTTTTTGTGCCCATACACAATTGACTATATGTAACGTAACAAAGAGAAATATTGCATTTTTGAAAGTGAATTTAATTCTATTTGCACCTCTTATTTTCTATTATAATTTTTTTTTGTATTTATGAATATTGCTAAGAAATGGCACAATTAGTCTAAATTTTTTGCAATGAGATTTCCTACCTTAAATGGAAAACATAATCATTTTGGTATTTTTTTTTACTTCATTTTTCAAAAAAATTTTTTAACATGTGAATTTTTTGTAAAAAAAGGGTGTAGTTTTGCAGCCCAAGAAGGCAGTAAATTTAATATTTCTCAGCCAAAAGTTACTCCTGATATACATAGGATTACAAATCCTTTGGGGGGGAATGGGGGGAATTGGGGGCGGGTGGGTCCTAACTTTTTCACCAAAACATAACTTTTTTTAATAGTAAGAATTACGGTTTTAATATATGTGCCAATCCAAAACTGAATATTTGGCCAATTTTTTTCTTAAAATAAACAAATTGAGTACAATTTTACTGTCGAACAGAATGTATTTATTATGAAAAGAAATTTTCTTAGGATCAATACTTCCCTTTGAAAAGAACCGGATTTGGTATAAAGGTATGTATAATATGTGTGAGGAAAAAAGTCAATACATTTGGTCATTAATAAATTTTGCAGGAAAAAGGGACACTTTTAAGCCAAATTTTTAAATCTTTTTAAAAATGGTTTTTAATCCTTATGGGAAAAATTTTTACATAAAAATACTGTGCAACATTGAATTATGATACTCCAGTTTTGACTAATAAACTTGTCAAACACAAAACTAATGCTTATTGGGCAATCAATCACAATGAAAAGTTGCTGCACTTTCTTGGGGGGGGGAGGGCTTGTTCCTGGGAAAAAAAACATGAAAGGTGATCCTTAAGCATTTTGAGTGTAATATGGAGACTAGAGCAGCAAAATCATCTACTGAAGAAAAATTGAAGCCGAAGGAAGATGATTGTTGACTAAAAAAATAAATTGTCCATTAGTATTTGACATGTTATGCTATTGGAAGGAATTATGGGAAAGATATATTATAAAAGAAACATTATTTTCACATATTTGATCAATGTGTTTGGAATCCATAGGTCCTGTATAAGAAAAATTAGGGTTTTTTTTTCTGCAGCTTTGCTTTTTATCAGATTTAGGATGGGGATGATTATAAGAACCCTTGGGGAAATTTAAAGGAGCAAAAGGGAGGGCATTATTCAAAATATCACTTTGACATACAATGACATTTTGTAAAAAATTCTACTATCTAAAAAAAAGGAAGAATATGTCAACTGCTGCAGCAAATTAGAGAGTAAAGGTAAAATGACAAAAGAAACTATACATTATTGTGAGCAGTGTGAGGTGGAACATGTTTTGAAATTTTCCACATGCAATATGATATCTTTTAGAACAAACTGAAACATTATTCAAAAAGATTTTTGATATTCATAATTTTAAAAAATTAATTTTTTTTTGACAAAGTAAGCAATAAAATCTGGATTAAATAATGTTTTTTTAACTTTCTGATGGCAAAGAAAGACTCAAGTGCTGCTTTTACAGAGAATTTTAAAACTATTTTTTGAAACATTTTTTTTTAATGTAGAATCTGAATGTAATGTAGTAAAAATTCAAAATTTTTAATAAATGACACACCACATATATGACCGTCAGTAGGCCAAACAAAAAATTACTTATTGATTTAAAAAAATTGTGTGAATTTTTAAATTCAGGCTGAAACATATATTTTTAGCAATAAAAATGTTTTTGATTGGAAATTCAATAAAATCTTAAGTAAAAAGATTAAGTTATTAAAAAGATTTTAATGATCTAATACACTGCTGGCCATTAAAACCCTTAACACCGGGAAAGGGAAAATGAACTACTTAACATCAAATTACATAAAAGGAAAAATAATTGGCATGTGCAAATGATTAGTATTTCAGTGCATTTAGACAGACTCAAGAGGGAGAAACAACATCTAAAGCACCGCATAAAAGAAAAGTTGTGTAGTAGATTTCTCATCTGGGAAGTGTATTATAAGGTCGGAGTTTGTTCAGAGCCTCAAATAAGAAGAAATGCTGACCAGCAAGTGTCAGAATTCCATAGAGGCAGCATGGGTTTCTTTTCAAGGGTTTTGGGTTATGGATTTTTCGATTTGCCCTTTTCAATAATTAGAAATCAACCACTGTCATGCAAATATAGAATCAATCTTCACGTCCTCCAATGACTAATGTCAAAGAGGACAAACATTTGTGAGATCGGCCTTGTGTAAAACTGTACAACCACATCACAAACCATTAGTCAAAAAAGGGTATGTTTGTAGCATACTCAGTGTCTGCTCATATGGTGCAATGATGTTTACAGCGGGAACTGTCAGCATTGCAACCATTACTTCAGTGTCCTTGAAATCCAGCATAAATAGAGACAGCGATTTTGGTGTGTTGAACTGCAAAGCTGGATACAGGAGTGGCACAATGTTGTCTTTTCAGATGAGTCTCGATTCTGTGTGCAGTATTCTAATGGCCGTATATGTGTCTAGGCTTTACCCCCCCTTTTGGACAAAAATACCGAAAAGGTGGGGTCGACCCCTTTTTTGAACCCTTTAACCCACACCCCTGCAAAATCCGGGTAAATGGGTTTTTTTTGTTCCTGTTTGACCAGGAACTTTGGGGATAAATGGGGTGCTTTTCTAATTCTCCCATGATGCTTTCCCAAAGATTCAAGATTTGCGGTAAAGTTGCTTGGTCAACTAGCATTAATAATTGATGGAACGTCTGAGGGAAGTTTAAAGTGCCCATTTGGTTTTTTAAGTTCTATTCAGGTACGGGGAAGAATGTAAAAAAATTTATTTTTTTAGTATCTCTGCATGTATTTTTCCCAATATTGTAAAAAGATGATACAAATATTTTAAGACAATTTTTTTGAGATTGATTTAAAATTTAAACAATAAAATTCCTAATTTTCCTTGCATTAATTTAAAAATAAATCTACACATTGCATATATTTAAAAACTATATCAAAATAAAGGGGGTGAATGGATACATACAAAATAAAATTGACAAAGGGTTTTATTTTTTTTTTTTAAATATGCTTCAGTTCACCCAAACTTAAACTTTTTTGGGAGAAATGCATTGACATGTTATTTCATTATCACTGATATGCAACGAAGTACCCTTTTTATATATTACATTAATATTTTAATAAAAATGGAAGATGAAACAATATCAAAAAAAGATTGAATTTTCGTTCTGAAATTTAATTTTTAAAAAATATAATAAAGTTAAGAGACTAAATTAATTAAAAATTTTAAATTTCAATTTTCCCAAAATTTTATCATTAATAAATTAATGAATTTGTACTAATTTAAGCAAGATTCTTTTAGGGGCTATCCTAAATTTCATGAAATTTCTGCCCCCAAATTCCACATGAGCAAAATATTAAATTATTTCAAAGTTTCTTAAGAAATGTTAAATCAGTACTTGTACCTTTCCCAAAATTTTGGAACATGAAAACCCGTCTAATTTCACCAAGAAAAAGGACAAAAAATTTTTAAAAAAACAATTACATCCATTTTTTTTTATTTTTAAAACGGGATCAGGGACAGTTTCTACTTTGGCTGTATATCATAGGGGGTTTTTTTTATTTGATATATTGGGATTTAACAATACAAGCACTCAAAATTTGTCATTTAAACTTTTACCCCAAAAAAATATGGGTGTTTTTATGATAAAACCTTTTTTTTTTAAATCATTTTTTACTAAATTTTTACATGAATATAGTTTTTGTAAACAACAATATCAAGTTATTCATTTAAGGGTAAAATAGAAAGTTAAAAAAAGGTTATATTAAAAATTCTGAATATTTCCAATGTTTTTTAAAGAAAAAATAAACATCCTACAGAAAATGTCTATATGTAAAGTATTTTCATGATCCAAATTACCGTAAATATCATAGAACTGATCTAAGTAATTTTGGGGTCAATATTTGTAACTAACTCAATGCAAAATTTATTTAGGTATTAAATTTATTAGCAGGATAATATCAATATACATGAGCATTTAGACTTTAATACTTTTGTAAAAAATCCAGTATTCTTTTGCTTAATACATTTCGTGGGGTTGCACAGATTTTTTAACACACAATGTTGATATTTCAGTAACAAGTGTAAAAACTTTAATATGAAATTTATCAAAATTATTGAATTTATATTTTAACTGTACAAATACCCAATAATTATTTGTTTTCCATAGTAAAAAAAAATTATCTTGGTAAAATTTATATCAGTCAAATTTGGAAAATAGATTTTTAAAAATTTACATAATAGATACCACACAAATATTTAATAATTATTTTTTTTTTTAAAAAAATTATAGTTTTAAAATGACTTTATTTTGATCTGCAAGAGAACAGGAATTTAATATTCAATATATGCACACTATTTTATATTCTATAATAAAATTTTAATCCCTTTAAATTTTTTTACCAAATTCAAATGTAATTTCATAAATTATATTTTTTTTACAAAATAGTACCTACAGACTTTCAAAATGTTGATGATTTTTTTATATAATTTTACAAATGGTAATTTTCATTTTTAAGTTTGAAAGGGGTATAAATTATATATAAAACTTTTTTTAATATGACATGTATGATTAATATCAGATTTTTCTGTTCTTTTTTTTGAAAATTTAAAAAAACAGAAATATCTTTTTAACTTTTAAAGTGTGTAAAACAAATAAAATTTAAGTAACTAAATATTTTTTTATATGTATTTCTCTATATAATTTAATTTAAAAAAAACAAAATTTCCTTTCCCTTTAGACATTACCCAAAGACCGATTGTTGGGCCTTTTATCCCCCAAGTTTTTTTGCCAAATCGTAGGTTTTCTCCCAAAAACACAGCACACAAAATCCCCAAACTGGTGATATTTCAAAATTTACGGACCAGGGGCCCATTGACTTTTTTAATTTTCTTATGTGAACATAAAATAGTAGAAAGGGGAGTTCGGTTTTTGGTGGCACAGTTTCAAATGGTTGGTATTAAAAACAAATTCATTCTTATCCGTTTACAAAAACCCCATTTTTACCGATATTAAAAAAAATCCCCAAAACCATTTTTTTACTATAATTGAGCAACCAAAATAGTCAAATACGAAATTTTAGTGGGTATAACGAAAAAGTGCAAGAGCATAAAAATAGTAAACAAAGAAATGTTTTGGTAAAAAAAATAAACACATGTCCTCTTGGGATAATCGTTAAAAAAATTTAGTTGTTTTATGGTTCATTTTACAATCCGGAATCTATCAACCAATCATCAGATTTCGTAAAAACCCCGATTTCATTTAAAAAGGGGTTTAAAAAAAAATCCCCTTTTGCCCCCATTTAAATTGCCGGGTTCCATGTAAAGGGGGGTTGGGTCGCCATGCCTGCTTGAGTAGATTTTGGGATAGGGCCGCACCTGGGGTGGTTTGCAGAGCCATTGAGTACACAACACGCATGTCTCTAGTTTGGATTGAAGTTATTTTGAACTTCAGATAGGTGCATTTCTGACATTTTATGTATAGTGGTTGTGCCCTATCTTCAAGGCCTGCCAAATGCTATTTTCCAACAAGGTAATACTAGACCACACGTACACATCATATTCTGACCTTCCTTGATACACAGAGTATTTGATTGTTTCATTGGGCTGAATGGTCTCGAGATTATATCACCCGTTGAAAACATCTGTTCATGGGTTGCTGCGGGTTTTATAGACTTGCAGGCAGGGCCCCGTTACCCATGCCAACCCGGGTAAGAGGCTTTACGCCAGGGGTGGTGGCTGTTTTTATTAATTTTGCACCCCTGTAAACTGCTTGCAAATTTAATCAATTTGTTTTCATGCCATAATGTGTTTATGTACAATAAATATCTGTTTTGTATTTGCCTTCCTTCATGGCTGTACAATTTTAATGATCAGCAGTGTAGTTGTAAAAGAAAATTTTGAAATATTATAAGCATTAAAATAAACAGTTATTGAAATTAGAAATAAAACAAATATATTTTTTAATCTATTTTCCTCCTTTACTGTCAATGATTGCTTTTGGTTTGCCAGTAGTTTTAATTTTCATAATGCTTTTACCCTGATCGACATTTGTTACTGTATATCTATTTAAAATTTAGCTATGTTCATTTAATAGCAAAGTTTAAACTTACATGTATAGAACTGTGCATGGATTTTATAAACAAACTTGCTGCATATCCTGGCGGCATTATACACTGCTTTTTCAAGTGTATAATGTCTTCCCTCCCCACAAAATTTTCCCTTCCCCTTTTGACGTCAGCTTTCCCTGGTGATTTCTATATTTATGTCACTAAAATTTTCTCTTTTGAAATTTTTTCCACTTTTCCTCCATTTCATGGAGGTTTCTTTACCCTCTGTTCTATTTTCAGACTGAAAAAGAGAAGGAGGAACCTTGCCGGCACTTCAAAGGAAAATCAATGTTTAATTTGCGGATGTATAAAGTTTAATTTCTTGAGGATTTGGTTTTAAAGCTTCCAAATTTCCCACATCGACAACAAGTAATGGTAATTTTTAAACAAAATAATGTAAGAAAAATTTGTGTAAGTTAAGCCTCAAAAAATTCTTGTGAAAAACACACACACATACACAAAATTTTAAATCTACAGCTTAAGAAAAATTTCAATTTTTCGTCAAAACATGGATAACATGGGGAAAGAGTGCATAAATAAATCCAAAAAAAGACTATTAGATAACAAAACAAATTTTTTTTAAATCCACAAGTTTTATGTGGGGAGGGGGAGTTTCGTGATGTTATTTTTATAAATTGTTAAGTTAGTCACAATGTTAAAGTTAAATCTTGGTTGATTTTCGAAAACTAAAAAATTTTTGGGAATCTGATTTTTTAAATCATTGGGTCTAAACAGCAAAACGTGCATTTTTTAGATGGAAAGCTTGACTTATCACAATTATGAAAACAAGATGAAAGAGCCATTGGAACATTCTGTCTGTGAAAACGTGTTAAAATTGACACATTTTAGAAAATGCAAAATATCATTGGTATTATTTAAAAACATTGTACCATCCGGGAAAATAAACGTCTGTCCTTTTAATTATTTTTTTTTCCCATTCAACAGAAAAAAATGACAATTTTAAAACAAAGGGGAAAATTTTTTCCCATCCCCAGTGTCTGCCTAAGCATAAAGGGTAAATCAATCATGCATTTTAACGTTTTTTATTAATCTTTTTAACTAATTAAAATGTTGCAATTTAAATGGCCACAATGGGTTCATTGAATCATTCCTCATCAATTGGTACCCTCAATGTGTTTCTGCATTCAGTGGTTCTTGAGAAGATAGCCTCACAGATAGATGCATCTTACTGTGAAATTTCAATTGTGTGGACTAGCTGCATGGGCTTTTTTGAGTGTAATTCTTTCCCCATGGAAATTTCCCCTTCACATCTCGATGTCAGCACTTTTTATGGTTTTGTGAATTTTATTAATGTCTTTTGGGTTTCCCTTTTTCCCAAAACTTTTTTCCTTGTCAACAGCTTTTTTTTTACCCCCTTTTTGCACATTAAAACAGTATTGCTTTAGTTTTAAAAAAATATATATAAATTAAAATCCATTATCGTTAAATAATGAATCACACAAGAAATTCTTACCATTACCTATTGAAACGACTGCTTATTTCTGGACGTTTTAATGTTTGATTTTAGAAAACTTAAAATTTCTTTGTGAACGAAATAAAATGTCATCCATCTCACTTTGATTTAAAATATTTTACTAAAAATTTCTATTGCTCCAATCTGATGATACAAATAAGAGTATAAAATAAACAAAAAATGGAAAAAGAGCATTTTTTTCAAAATCATGTTATTTTTATTCATATTTACCATTCATTTTTCTTCTAGGATGTAAGAAACTACTAATTGGTATAGATATTTTCTTATCAATTTTTGGAGTTTTCGGCCTTATTGTTGGTTCAATCACATCAATTTCTGAAATGATTCACAGGAATACTACTGAAGTAGCTTTAAGTCTTGCATCATATAATGAATTGATGTATTCTGAAATGCCTGGAGCAATTTCCATACTGAATTCTAAAAATGGAAGTTGTTGTACTTTGTACCATTAAAATTTGTTTTTATTATTTTATATGAAGCTGAACTTATGTGTGTTAATAATTTTATGTAATGCACAAAATGTATTTGATTACATTATGAGTGCATATTTGATATACAAAAGGTATATTAAATATATTTTTATGCAAAAGGTTGTCAGTTTTTTTTTGCTACTCACAATTATTTTATAAAAGAATAATTTATAAATATTGTGCTATAATTTTAAAAGTTCATATACAGAGAAACTTTTATGTGAATATGACATTAGAAAAGTAAGTATCAAATCTTGACTCATTCTTTCTAACTTGTTCATTAAGAGTCATAGTGAATGAAGAGCTGTTAATTTAGTGGTAAGTCCAAGCCTTATTTCCGTTGTGTATATAAATGGGTGCATATTTAATTGAAGAGTTCAGATCCTTGCATGATGAATCACAATTACAAGGTCCATCATAAATGGCATTGTGTATCTCTTGAGCAATCTAAAAGTAAACCAAACTAATTCATCTTGTAGAGTTTACCAATCTGTTTAGTCTACAAGCAAGACCTTTTGTCACCCAGCCTCTTAAAGAAAATGTTATCCCTCCCAGCTTGCAATTGTTCTTTAACAAAGACAAAAGCTTCATTATCAGTCACTCAAATATCAACTTATAATGAAGTTGGCTATGTCAATCTTAAAAAAAGAATTTTTTAAAAGAAAATTAATTTTACCCATGAAATCCTAATTCTCATATAACTCAGAAAGGGAAGATTTTTCATACCGTATATATTTATATTGTTCTAAAACATCAATTTAAAAAGTACAATTAAAAACTTTATTTTCCTTAAGTTTGATCTTTCAATTCTGATTACTATTACTTTTTCTGTTGAGCTATTAACGATAATTATCTCTCAAGCTACAAAGAAATACTTTTAATATAATGGGCAATTAATTTCTATTATTGTATTTAAGTATTGAAAGACTAATTAAAATATTTCTGTGAATATTTTGTAATATAATGTATTTTATTTTTTATGTGTGCAATAAATGCTATGAATTTTTTATAGAATAAAATAGTTTTTACTCGAATGTATTTCAAATTATAACACAGTTGTTCTTAACCACATTCAAATATACAAGTCCATCTTTCCTCATACCATCAAATTTTTTAGCCAATACTCCTTTTAGAATGCAGTTTATATTTAAATAATAAAAGTTGCTTTAAAGCAAAAAAAAATTTTAAAAGAAAATTATGAAATGTTTAAAGTGGAATGTGTATCATTTGTTTGAGGTCGACGCCCGTATTTTCAAAAACTACCTTTATCCAACAGATGGCGTTGTTTGCAACTTGGATGACGTCAAAGAGATAAAGTTTGTAAAAAGATAACCCGTCGTTCATAGCAACGGGGTGTGGTTAAGAAGTGATTAAGATATAGTCGGTTTAAAGCATGGGAGTTGCAGTAAAATAAACTATTCAAAAACCCTAATCAACGGGGGGCAGTGTTGGTTTAATGGGGAAAAGAAAGTTTTGTAAAATGCGTGTTTTAAATTGCCGTGGAAATGGATGCGCAATTTTTTAAATCTGTGCAAAAATTTTTTGGGGTATCCACAAGTGAATGAACAAGTACGTTTAAATTTTTTTGAGAATCATAAACATTGCCCATAGGGTTAAAAATAAAGATGAAATTTAAAAAGAGTTTTTTAATTTTTGGTGGAAGGATTTGATGCCCCATTTTTATTTTTGTACAGATATCTTTTTTTTATGTATTAGCGTATTTAAACAATTTTTGTTTGTAGATATGTAATAAATTTCTTTCTGCTCATATCTTGGAACAAATTGTATTTGAAATTGCTTTTAAGAATACTCATCAGGGAAAAAATCATTTTCAATTTGGTATTTCACAAGAAATGTTACTTTTCTAAAAAAAATAACCTGTTTTTTT
>BMAV01000042.1:0-26412 GCA_019973955.1 Trichonephila inaurata madagascariensis | reverse complement strand
AAATGTGGGGGCCTCATATTCGTGATAGCCTTACAAGGGGGGAGACATATCAAAAAGTCGAAAATAAAAAGTTTTTTAAAAAATTACAAATTTCTGAAAGGGGAAGAAAACAAAATACATTCTACATAATAAAAAATACACATTACCCCAGTTATAATATACTTAGAAATTCATCAGTACTGCACAATGTATTTGATAATTAATTTATCAATACAGAGTTAAGAACAAAATTAATTATTACCTGTGACTCCCATGGTCTTGCCATATACAAAATTATATAAAAAAAATTTAATACAAAATTATATAAAAAAATGTAATACTTATCTTGATAATGTGAACGGTTTGCAATTAAAATCGTATTGTAGCTTTGCGTCAAATACGTTATAATTGAATTCAATACATTGTTATTATATGGAGGGGCGCGATGAAGTTTATGATTGAAAATACGGTCGCAAGTATTGAAAGTTTGCGAAGCATGATTTGATCCATTGATAAATTAAAAATATCGAGAGAGTAAAATAATAATAGTTCTATATAAATATATAATCAACTGCCTTTTCAAGTGGTACATACAATTCTCGATAAAAACAAGATTTTTGTTAATAACACAAGTAATATAAAAAATAAAATTAAGTCAATTCCTACTTAAATCAACAATTTTATTTTTAGCTACTTTTTAATAAATAGTTACAATTAATATAAATATGCATATACATATCAGAATCACAACATTAAGTGGTAATTAATTTTTATCCATTATCATTTAAGTATCGTATTGTCATCCAAAACAATCATGTATATAAAATTTCAGTTCAACTCAATGCTTTAAAATGTGAGAGAAAAACCTTTAAAGTTTTGACACAAGTCACCAAAAATGTTTTTTAACGTGGCTGTATTTGTAATTCTTTAAATAATTAGTTTTATTCAATTAATTTTTATTAATTATAATTAAATTATTGTATTGTCATCCAAAATAATCATGTATATTAAATTTCAGCTCAAATGAGGGCTTTAAAATGTATTTTATTAACGATTGAAAATTCCACCAAGATAAATAAATAAATAAATAATTATATAGAGAGTGTGAGCTATAATAGTAAGAATTGAGAAAAAGACATTGCGACATAGCCATCCTATGATGACCATGTCGTGCCGGTTCCGCGTAAGCTAGAGGTGTGGGATTATCAAAATGATGAGACATAATAATTCTTAATACAACTTTTATTAAGATTAACTTATATTACTTAAATTCTAATTTGACAATTTTAATTAAAGTGAGAGTCAAGCCCAAATTAAATCACGTATTTAAGTCAGATCACGCAACTAGATCCTTTATCTCAATTATCTTTAATAATCCTATTCATCTAATTACTTATATCCAATATTACCTTTTTCAGTTCTCCTTCCTTGACCTAGAGAATATTATCTATAAACTTTATATATGAAGATTCCAACTACTTTATCTTAGGCTTCTATTCTTTCCAAAACTATCGGACTGTTAATTCTTGATCCGTAAGATTTCACACTAAGCTTTGTCACGCTATCGATCAGAATAATTCCACAATACTATCTCTGAGCCTGCCGCGCTATATCTAGGCTTGCCACGCTATCCTTTTATAGTATATCTCATTTACATATTATGATCGTTTATCTTCTTGGTATTGGGTTGGAAAAGTTTTGCCATTAATCGTGGCCGTCAAAGAACATAGGAGTCATGTTAACAGAAAGACGCGAGAGACGTCACAACCCCCTCCAAGAAGAAAAACGTGATTTACTTAAGGGTTCTCAATGCCCTTAATAAATTACGTGTCTAAATCTCTATTTCTAAATTTCTTCGCTTTCTGAGTTTTATTTAAATTTTAATCTTAAATCTTCATTTTAACTTTTATAATTTCCAATATCTATCTTGACTTTAATTTTCATTGCAATTTTAATCTTAAATTTTAACTTTTTATAATTTCCAAAATTTATCTTGACTTTAATTTTCATTACTCATCTTAGAATTAAATTTTAATATTCAATTTAATTTTAAACTCGTGACAATAAATTTTACTCCAATAACTAGGCCAACATTAATAATTACTGTTTAATTTATGCCTACTCTCACTTTTACATTTCAATTACTTAAAATATTTATACACTTAAAAAATAAATATTCTGGGTGCGCAGACCCAATCTAACACTGCATATGGAGCTGGTACTTCTGCTCCCTTTCTTGTTGAAGCTATACTTTTCAAGATTTTCAGGGTCAGTCTCCTGAAATGAAAACTGTTTGAGTCTCTATTTCCATAATATAAATCAATTTAACAATTATTATATTATTTATATATCACAATAAATTTTCATCTCCATCCCCACATCTGGTTTCAACAAAACTCCCAAATGAGCCGCGCAGCCCGTTATATTATTGTTAGTGCCTTGACTACGCCGCGTTTCCCTGAACCAGATGCCTCATAATACGTAACAATACAACAACATATATATATACACATATTATACAATTACAAACATTTTTCAATAAACCATTATAACAAATAACCAAAGGAATTTTCGCATCTCACGAAGTCATACATCGAAGCAAACAAATGTGTGATTACAAATGTTTTCTTCAGAAAAAAATTTTAACAAGTCAAAAAGTTCCAAAATTAAATGAACACTCATTGTAGTGTTTGACTTGGCTTATAACTTTTAAGCACTGCCCGAGACTTCCTTCCTTGCAATAATTCCTCCGACCACTTGTTGGAAGATCATAAAAAAATGAAACAATACAACCTGATTTTTATATGTTTTCTCCCACATTCACTTTCAACGATGAGGTGTCATCACTCTTCATTCCTTGGTTGTACGGGAATTTCTTTTTTTGTAAGGCTTGTAATTTCCTTTGCCCTTTTCCTTGCCTCCCAACTGTGCCCTTGGCTGGTCGGGTTCTTTCTTTTCCCCGTCGTGGTCTTAAATTGTAGTTTTTTTCATATGGAACTTCCGTTGATTCTCTCTGTTTTTTTTTCTATCTCTAGAAATAGTACGGGATGACATTTGTCTTTATTATTATTATTATTATTCCCCTTTTCCCCATTTTCTTTGTGGTCCACTTGTCCCCGACACACCTGATTTTTTAATACCCTGGTTATATTTAAACCTTTTTTTATTTTCATTCCCAATGAACAGGTATGATCTGACCAGTGATTTTTTTTTATGGGTCCTCTCTGTTTTTTTTATATTGATTTGATTGTTTCCCAACCCTTTTGCCCTAACCACGTTTCACCCGGTTTTTCTTTCCCATATTGTGACTCATTTAACCCTTGGTGTACTTTTTCCGAAGTACGGTTTCCTGACTTGATCTTATACTATTTGGGATCCCTTGTTCCAAATTCGACCTCGTCCATTTTTTTATGACGATATATTTTTATTTGATCTACGTTAACTGTTAATCTTTTCCTGATTTCCATATTACAAAAATTTTTAAAATTTTAACTTCTAAGACTCTATAAGGCCCCTCAAATTTTTGTTTAAATTTAGCAATACTTTGTTAGTGCTGAATTTTTGGGGTGTTTTTCCCCAAAAAACCCCAATCATTTCCCTTTTTTTTTATGCCCTTTTTCTACGTCTATTATAATATTTTTCCCCCCTTTTCCTGTTTAATTTTCGTACTTAGTCTAGCTTCTTTAAAGCTTTTCTGTTTTCTTAAATTTTTAAATTTTGAATTTTTCGAGATCATAACAGTTTTTGAAAGGGTTTAATCAATTTTCGACCAAAAATAATTCAGCCGGTGTTTTTCCCGTTTTTTTTATTCACCCCCGTACGAATAGCGTGCAAACTCACGTAAGAATTGACCCCAAAGTATCGTGTTGATCTTTAAACGTAATTTGAATCATTTACTAATTCGAAACTTTTCAGTCCGATTTGCTTGGCGATTGAAACAGTTTTCCCATCCCTTTTGCCTAATCTTTCCTTAAGTGCTCAAAAATCTGGGATAAAAATTTGGGGGACCATTATCACTTATTAATTTTTTTGGGAGCCCATAACGCGATATAAAGTTATAAAAAAAATATCCGCTATTATACGAGATGAGGCCTTTTTTAAGGGTATTTTCAGCCCATTTTGAAAGATCGGTTTTTAAAAATATAGCGGTTACGTCTTATTCTCGATATGGGATAGGGGCCCTAATAAATCTAACGTCACTATGTC
This sequence comes from Trichonephila inaurata madagascariensis, assembly GCA_019973955.1. NCBI lineage: Eukaryota > Metazoa > Arthropoda > Arachnida > Araneae > Nephilidae > Trichonephila > Trichonephila inaurata. The sequence goes on along the minus strand of BMAV01000042.1, from coordinate 22,227 downwards.
ATTCGGATTTTTGATAAAATTTGGGATTTAACCGACCAGTGGTAACGCTTTTTTATAGTTATTAACTTGGCACAAAATGGATGTAGAGACATTTGATCAAAAAATTTTTCTAGGGAAAAAAAAACGCCCCGAATTTTATGATACTTTTTAAATCGCCTAAGTGCCCACTTATTGGCTTGTCATGAAATTCTCATTTTTTTTTCCCAGATTTTGGAATTATACCCGATTTCACCAAGCGTTGCGTTTTTCCCCATAAAATAACAATCCTTAAATTTAAACGGAAATCAAAACCAAATAGTTCTTCCGGGTTTTCTTTAAATATCTATATTTTTCCCCCAATTCTGGGTCATTTTTCTTTTCATTTATTAATTTTTCCCCGAAGAAAGTAAATTTTTGATTATGGATTAATTTTTCACCAATACAAATTGGATTCCTTGAAAGAAGTCAGCCACGTTTTTTGAGTTCCTGGTCTATTTTCCCCATTTATATTGAATTTGCAACTTACCCACCATCCTACCGAAAAATTTTGCCATGTTTGGGTGTTAATGGGGTGATTGTTATTATTTAAATTTGGGAATATTTCCTAAATATGTTCTAAATTTGTTAAACCCCCCCTTCTACTGTAATTTTTGGTTACTGTGAAATTCCTCTCGGGTTTGTTCAGTGTACGTGACGAAAAACACTGGTCTGTTTTGTTGGTTAAGCCTTCCCAAACCAATCGAACGGGATCTGTAAAACTCGAATGGTTCCGAAAGTTTGGTAATTTTAAACTGGCGCTTTTTTTACCCCCCCTTTTGACCTCTTCAAATGCCGTGCTTCATTGGACCGAAAAATTTTTTTAAATTTTCGTTTAAGATTATAAAGTGGCTCACAAATACCCGATAATTTTTAAAAAATTTTCCTGGTACCACTGGGACATACCTAAAATTTGGGAAACCTCTTTTGAGTTACAGGGCGGTTTCATCTCTTTAGCTCAACCCTTTTGTCTCACCCCTTTTTAAAACCTTTTTTCAATAGTTAATCCCAAATATTTCAATTCATCCCCCCCGTTTAATTTTTTTTTAATGTCAACCCTATTTTAACAACGAAAAACTTCCCTTAAAATTTTCAACATGGTAGTGAATGATGGAGGCCAAAACCCGCCCGTCCAGTAAACCTCACAAACCCCTATCACCGGTTTTAGGATTATGCAATTTTTTTTGAAAATTGGGAGTGCTCCTGAAAAACCCGTCCCGCTTGAATGCATATCCCACTTTACTACAAATGCCTTAACTATATCGCTGGGGTTTACCCATTTGAAAATACCCCCTTTTTGATCAAGAATGACATTATTGTTGTATATTATGTTGTTTAAAAAATCATCTAAACGGGAAAGGGGATGCGGATTTTGTGACGAATTTAATTTTCTATAGCCTGCAAATTATATGCTTCCATTTCCGGTGGTAACCCATTATTTTTTTTGATAATACAACAGGTGACGCGTTTGGGGGCTGAATTGAACAATGTTTTCCTCTTGTAACATTTTTGAGTGAAAATCTTTTTATTGCTTTTTAGTGCGCTACTTTTAAGGCCTTTAAGCTACTGGTTTATTCCCGTGCAATTTTATGGATAAAAATGAGTAAGACCTGGTTTGTCTGAAAATAACCCTTTAAAACTACTAAAAATTTTTTTGTTTTTGTTTTTTTTTTTCCCCAATTTTGTTTTTGATAAATCTATCTCAACTTTTTTTCCCCTTTTTAAATTTGGTTTTTAACCACTTATTTATTTAAATCTGGAATTTTCAACGATTTTTTAAAAAACAATACTATTTACCATTAGAAATCTATACCAGAATTTGGGGTTTAAATCTTTCAACAATGAAAATACCATTTTTCGAATTGTCTGATCCCAATTTTAACCCCACAATCCCCCTGTTTTATTTCGCACCCCTTTTTTACCTGTCAAATTTTTTTAAATTTTGTTTTAGAAAAAATATTTTCTATATACTTCTTCCCATATAAATGATTTATCTGTCCGGTGTCCCCAAAGGGTTTCAAAAAAGTGTTATTTAATAAAAAAGGCGGGAAGTTCTACGGGTGCTAAAATATTGGAGAAAGTCTAATTGCTTTTGGCACCTTTGGGTTGATATTTAAACCTTTTCAATATTTAATCGTCCCTTTGGGCCTATCGCCCATTGAAAATTTCCCGAACCCTTTTTTTACGGTCCCCTATTAAAATTATCATTTCGCTATTTCGAAAAAGTAACCCCCATTGTTGAATCTCTGATCTTATTTGAAAAACCCCCCCAATCATTTTTTGAGGCATTCTCGTAAACTATTTCTGTTTTTGGGCTACTCTTTTTTCCGAATTCCCCCAGCTCCTTAGCTTCAAAATTAGGCATCCTATGCGCATTTTTACCTCGTCTTTCTATATTTGGTTCCGATAACCCCTTTGTAATTTGAAGAATATCTCTCTTGAATTTAAAGACTTCTAAAAATTGTATCTGTTTTTTTGGATTTCACCCACATAGTCCGTATCTTGGTTCGAGTCGAACTAAAATATGATCCACTAAGTCTGCTTGGGGGAAATTCTAACTAAACTTCTCTATTTTTATAATTATACACAAAATCATACCTCCTGTTTCTTCCCCTGGGACATAAAACCCGCGATTTTTTTTATTTTGACCGCGGGGAAAAGCCTTTGCTAATTTAGTTTTGGTGCGCAAAATCCGTGGCTGTATTTTTCACCAACAACGAACCAAATATCGAATACCAATCTTGGGGCCCTTCCCCCGAGATGACTTTTTGTAAGCACAAAAATTCGGGGTTTCAAGTAACTGTATGTTTTATCGATACACTCGATAAACTCTGCAACGTTCTCCGACCCTGAAAATTTTGGTAGAACCGTATTTCCCCCCCTTTAAACCCGAATTAAATACGTTCGGTTTTTTGACATACCATCCCAGATGACCATTTGGGCCCGGGTTTCCGGTGTTAGAGGTGTGGATTACAAAATGATGAGACATAATAATTTTAATACAACTTTTATTAAATTAACTTATATTATTTAAAATTTAATTTGACAATTTTAATTAAAGTGGAGAGCAAAAAAATCCATTTAATCAAATTTACGCAAAAGATCCCTTTTTTCTCAATTTTTTTAAAATCCTATTCATCTAATTTTCTTATATCCAATAACCTTTTCAGTTCTCCTTCCTGACCTAAAAATTTTTATAAACTTTGAAAATTCCAAATTTCTTTTCTTGGCTTTTTCTTTCCAAAACTATCGGACTGTTAATTTTGATCCGTAAGATTTCACACAAGCTTTGTCACGCTATCGTCAGAATAATTCCAAATACTATCTCTGAGCCTTTCGCTTTTTATCTGGGCCCCCTATCCTTTTTTTTTATCTCATTTTTCATATTATGATCGTTATCTTCTTGGGATTGGGGTTGAAAAAATTTTTCCTTAAGCGTCAAAGAACATAGGAGTATTTAACAGAAAGACGCGAGAGCGTCACAACATGTCATTTGAAAAAAAAAATCCTATTTTTTCTAATTCAATCCAATAAAAAAAAATTTTTTTAGAGGTTGAAATAATTTGCTCATTTGGAGTTTGTTATTCGTTAAATTTTAGATTTTTGCCTTCATTTCAATTGGGAAAAGAGAAAAATTCGTTAAATCGCGAAATTCGTTAATTAAAGGTTCGTTATATCGGGGTCCGATTCTATCTAATAATTTGAAGTAACAGTCAATAATCTTTTTTTAATGATATAGAATATCAAAACGATAGTTTAAAAAATATAGATTTTTCAAAAAAAATCTTTTTTTGAAGAAATTTGAGATTTCTAATTACGAATTCAGATTCCTTTTAGAGCTTTTGATCAATTTTTCTTATTATCACTGTATGTAGATATATAAAGAGTGTTTTTCGTAAGGCCCGTTTCAAAATTTTCAAGAACCATTTTAAGTAACGAATGATTAAATAACTGATTCATAGCAATCATAAAACACTGAAAATAGTTTTTAATTGAGTATTTTCTGCATGCTAGAAGAAAGTCTATTAAAATATCTCGGAAAATTAAAGACATAAAATTTTTTATTCATTTGTCAAAAAATTAGTGCAAATTTAAAACACGGCTCATAATAATGTTATTACAAATATTGTTACTGAGAACATTTAACAAGAACTTTGATTGCTCCATCAGAACCTAACTGTGCTGTTTTAAAAGCTTTATGAACATCTTCTATATTGAAAACATTTGTGATTATGGGTTTTATATCTACTGCGCCACTGCTTACTAATTCCAGTGCAATAGGAAAGCAATTGGCATAACGATAAATCCCTTTAATGTCAACTTCTCGAACGGTTGCCTCAACTGTTGGAATTTTCACTTCAGAAGCACCTAAACCAACCATCATAACTACGCCTCCAGATTTAGTAACCTTAAAAAAGATACAAAAATTTAGCATCGAATTTCTGCTAATTAAATACAAAGTTAAATAAGATATGGTAAACTACAAATACTTGAAAACTAAATAATAATAATATGCAATTAAAATATACAATTCAATTTAAAAATTTATTTTAACATAAAATATATTAATATTTTTTGATAACTTTAATATTTGATTAAAGAATCATTTATATTTTATTACATTTAATAAAGAGTAAAACACAAAATAGCATCATTAAGCAATTATATTATGTAAATCGATTATAAACAATTCCCTTATAAGCATTGGTGCATTATAATTATGTAAAAACAGCATAATTCTTAAGAGCTTTTGATATTTAATTTCTGCGCATGAGGTATTAAATACTCCATACAATAAAAATTTTCGTCTAGCTATTTTTCCCTCTTTCAGAAAAACCTTCAACGGCTGAAATAGAATTCTTGAAAAATAATCTTGCAATATATCAAATTTATAAAACCATTAACCCATATTCACATGAAAGGAATAATACGAAATTTCAAATTATTGATATAATTTTGTCGGTTACATCTGGCATTACAGTGACTACAATTTCCAAAATGGGGAAATTTTGGAAGAAATTACCATTTAATACACTACTGCGTTGGTTGAAAAATTGCAATGCTTTAAAATAATCTGATAAGGGAAAAAAATACATTTGATTCCACGTATTACATATTGTTACGTAGATCGGGATTTGAGGATTTTATGCAAATCAGTCGCACAGAACAAGACAGTTCTTCAGGAGTGATGGAAATTTATTGTCGAAAAACAATTCCTGAAATACACAGAATGCAGTACTCAAATTCGCTGAGTATATCTCAGAAGGCCTTCACACCTTCGAAGGCGCTCAGTTACAGCTATCAGTGACTAAAATACAAGTATTAAAAATTATTCACAAGCATTCGCTCGTCTTACACCAGCGTTTCTCAAACTGTGGGGCGAGACCCTTGTGAGGGGCGTAATAACTCTACAAGGGGGCGCGAGCATATTGCAAGGTCGAAAACAAAAGATTTTTTAAAAAAGAAACTAATTTACAGAAAGTAAACAAACAAAATTCTGACATAACAAAACAAAAAAAAATAGACATTTACAATGATATAATACACTTATAAATGTATCAGCACTGCACAATGTCTTTTATGTGATTAATTTAACAATTCGAAGTTAAGAACAAGTTTAAAATAGTTTTCAGTGACCCCAGTCTTGTCATACATAAAATTATATACAAAAATTAACACTTATCTTGATAATTTGTACAGTTTATAATTAATCCCTTAACTGCCGATAAAAAGTTACACGATTCACTCCCCAATGCCACCGTTTTCCACGTAGGCGTGCGTTTGTGATGCATTGGCGGAGGGGGGTGGAATAAATAAGCAAATCCTTCAAAAACACTCTGTCCAGGTTCTTTTAAAGCATTCCAAAGCCTTCGGAGTAATTTTATGGATAGCAGTGCACAGAAAAGGTCGTACTTCATAAAGACGTATATATATGTCCGGGGAAAATAACGCTTTGGCTGAGCGAGATGTTTATATACGTCGGTGGCACTTAAGAGGTTTAAGTCGTATTGTAGTTGAAGCATCGAAGTATAGTATTATTGAATTCAATACATTGGTATTTTATGGAGGGGAGAGGAAAATGATGATCGACTATTGGGTCACCAATATTGAAACTTTGAGAACACTTCCTACACAAAAGCCGCAGTAATAACTAAATGCTGGTCGACTTTTTTTTCTTTTCCTCGAAAAAATTCCCATAATTTCATTCTGCCATTCCCTAACCCAAAAAATTTTTTCCCCGCTTTTTTTGTATGTGTGGGCTGCTCCTAAAATTTCAAGTTTAATTATAGACCCCGGGATACACCAAATAAAAAAAAAGAAAAAACCTTAATTGCGAGTCTGTTGTCCTTCGGCGCCCCCAAATTCGAAGTAACATCAGGAGCCCCCTTCTAATTTGGATCTAATTTGATCGACAGCTTTTCAGTATCCATGTCTTTCACAAAATCTGGTGAGTTGCACCTATTTTTTAAAAGAAATTTTCCCAAGCGTTTTTTCAGAAATATCTGAAAAACTTTTAAAAAAATAATGATTTAAACCCCCCTTTCAAAGTGAAATTTTTTTTTAAAAAAATTCATTCAAAAATTAACGGGTTTTTCAAAAGTTAATCCCACAAGGGGGTATAAAATTTTTGGAAAGAATATTGAAATGGTTTTAAAATTTTTTCCAATAGCATCGAAGTTTTGAAGACCTCTGCTTTTTGAAGGATTTGAGGATAAAATATTCATATGCTAATAAAAAAATTTAAAAAATGGATTTGAAATTTTTCCGGCCCCCTTTTGGACCGGGGATACCCCCCTTTTTTTTTCCCCAGCCACGTACATACGAAAATTATATAAAACGCTGGCAGCAGCATGGGGAAATAAAATGGGGGGGACGCAAAAGATAAAGGACTTTTAAAAAAATGGAAAGTTCATCCAAAATTTAAAACCCCATAATTTTGGGTTTTTTTTTTTAAGCAACACTATAAAAATTTATCAAACTCAAATAACAAAAAAAGCAGGTAATTTTTTCTGGGTTTTAAAAAGGGAATTTCGATTTCCTTTCATCGATGATTCCCAAAATGTCATGTGCTTTTTAAAAATTTTTTATTTTTTTTTTTTTTCTTGACAAAAAACCCCACTTAATTTTAGTTCAGATATTAATTTATCAATGTGGGGTGGTGGCAAAAAGTTTCTACTGAATTCTAGACTAAAAAACAGCATTGTTCGGTTTAAATTAGTTTTAGATTTTGCAGCCCTTTTGTTTCAAAATTTATTCAATACTTTTTTCTTTTTCTAAAAAAAATATCTGAATTTATCAAAAAGTATATCGGGAAAAATTTAAGAAAACACTCCAACAATTTCTGTATCCATTCATATGTTTACCCCAACAATTTTATATGTTTATCAATATAGTATATAATGCAAAAACATTTTTACAGGATGTTTTTTTTTGCCTCTGCATTTTTTTACATTATCACCGACAAAAAATTTTTGTTGCTGTCGGGAAAAAATTTTTTTTAAAAAAAACCAATTTTTCTCATCTTGAAAAAAATCCTCAAAAAAAAAAAAAGTGCAATTGAAAGGTTTGTGCTTTTTGTGGTATAGGAACAAAATGAAATATTTTTTAAAAGTTGTATTTTCCCATAAATCAAAAAAAGTTGTTGTGGTTCATGTTTTTTTTTACGCAATAAGGGAAGATACCAATCATCTTAAAAAAAAACTACATTCTTTTTTCATTTTTCCCCTTTTAAGAAAATGAGGGGTATATTTAAAATTTGTTCAACCTTTTAAAAAATGATTCACTGTTATTTTTTTATCACTAACCTTTTAAAAATTTCAAAAAGAAAAACGTCATCTCACTTTTCGTGACATCGATAGCAAAGTTGATATATTTTGATTCCCGGGTTAAAAATTTTCGCTAAATTTTTTAATGCATTGCTCTTAAATAATTGAATATGTCACAGCAACCGGCCGTGACTGGACCACTCAAAAAGGTCCTGAGGGGCTACAAGTTGAGCACATGCTCTAGACCAGGGGTGTCCAACCCAATGACCTTGCGGCCACTTCAGAAAAACATTATAATCTCGCAGGCCGCACATAAAAATATGCACATTTATATCAGATCTGGAAACAAAAAAACATTTATTGGAGTGAAAATATAAAACAAGATGAATTATCCTTATTGCTCATTATTTTCATGTATACAGACATAGGTAATATAATAATGTTTATACACAATATAGTAATGCAATGATCAAATAATGTTTAAAATATTACAGTTGCCATTTTCTTGAAAATTACGGAGTTCCTTTTGAATTGATCGTTCGTTACTCATTTTTAAAATTTGGTTGTGCTGTTATTCTCAAACGATTTAGTATACATTGCCCTTTATCTTAACCATCCTTAATAATTTTTTAAACTTTAAAAAACATCTCTTACTACCTCTTGCTTTTTGGGCCCTCCAAACAGAAAAGGAAGAGGAGAAATGAAAGTCACACACATAGAGAATCATGTACCATCCATAGTAAAGGATATGCATAATGCAATTCGGAATTTATTAAAAAAGTTACTTATTATAGTAAAATCAAATGTATATAACTGCTTGATAAAATATAAATCTATTTTAATCTAAAGGACGTTTCTATTATCAAAAAGGATTTATTTCAAAACAAGAACAGGTAACAGGCACAAATACATTGTAGATTTATCAATATATATATAAATTTCCCCTCAAATAAATTTCAAAATGAAAAAACTTTAAGAACCTGATATTTAAAAAAATTTTAAAAAGAGTCGGCGGGCCGCAATTTACGTGCTGGAAGGCCACATGCTGCTCGCGGGCCGCGTGTTGAACACCCCTGCTCTAGACTAATGATCTTTAATGACACAAGGGCAACCCATGGCTTAATAGAAATAACGCTAGCCACTAGCCAGTGAGTTTAACCAATCGGCAACCACTGCCTGACGAGTATCAAGAGAGTAAGTATATTAAATTACTTTTTTAAGTACTCTGAGTTAATTTACGAAAATGCATTTTCTTTTTCCTCCTTATATTTGAATCTTATTTCCATTAAAGCAGGGGTTCCCAAACTAAAGCCCGCGGGCCAAACCCGTCCCACCAGTGTCATCAATCCGGCCCGCGACTGCTAATAGCTTATTGTTGCTGTAATACGTTCGATAAAAAAACACAGGATGATAATAACTTGGTTTTATTTACTTTCTAGTTAAAGCTTAATGACAAGCATAATCCGTAGAAAATTTAATTTAAGCATAATAACTAACAAATAATTGAAATGAATCCACTAACAGTATAAACTAGTAAACATCCCGCGGTCTCACCCTTGGTAGTTATGTCATATGTATGTATATCGATGTTTGGAATGTATATATCTTGAATCACACGTATGATTTTTATCCTGAAAATCCCTAAGGAACGGAAAAGCAAAATTAACGAGAATGAAACCGCGGGGTATCCACCTGTGTAAAAAAGTACTAATGAGATTTAGGTAATTGCGATTTTCTACTGATAATAATTTGTAGTTGTGGATCAATTTTACTCGTACAAATTATTTAAAGAGATTTAAGAGGCTTATCGGTTAACTTAGATCTGTAAACATTCTTTGGGCACTTCATTTTGGAGAATGTTTTCTCACACAAGTAATACCAAAAACAGAAAACAGCCCAGAACAAATTTTTGCAAATTATCAAATTGTATCAGTAAAAGACTCTTATAAAACTCCAACAAGGATGAGTTTGGAAGTTTGTTCTTAATTATATCACTGCACTGTAAATCAATAATTTCCATTTGAAGTTCCGGGGCTAGGGTTTCAATGTCAATATCAAAAGTATTTTGAAAACTCTTAATTTTATTTGTAATGACATCAAAGCCTGAGAAACGAGTATCAAAATTTATCTTCAAAGCAATTAAAACTTCAATTGCAAAATAGAAGGGAAGCTCAGTCTCAGTAGTGCGGCTGAATATTTCACATGGTTTAAAGCAGGGGTACTCAACCATTTTTCTGCTAGGCCACATGCATATGTCGGCTACTTCACGCGAGTTGCATACATATGTTAAGTATTTCACGCGGGCTGCAACATGAGGATAAAGGGGGAGGGTGCTTTAAGACTTGGATAACATTGGAAATTTAAAACATGGAAAATTGATCAAAATATTATAACTCCTGTTTTGCTTTTTAAATTAATATTTTTATATTTTTTATTTTGTCCCTAAATTAGAAGCATTTAAGAAACACTCCTTCACAATTTGTGCATCAGTAAACGGTTTCATATGATTACCAATAATGTAACAAACTTCATGGGATGTCTTTGTTACCGCTGTGATATTACCACTGACAAAATACTTGGTTGCTGTTTCAAAAATTATTCAAGAAAGCCTATTTATCACCTCTTGAAAGAGATCTTCGAGGAAAAGTGTCATTGAATGGTTCATGTTTATTGGAATTTTTTAAATACAGCACTTTCGTGACAAATCAAACAATTACTGATCCGTGTTTGTTTTCACTACAAAATAGTCAACCTCCCAATTGTCTTGAAACGATATATTTTCTTTGAATATTTTTCGCTTGCGAAATATGAAAAATAGTTAAAAGTTAGTTTCACCAATAAAATTCTCTCTACTCCACTGTTGTCTGCAATCACTAACCGTAACCGTACCAAATAGAAAAAGAATATCAATTCGTACCCAAACAACACAGAGCAAAAATCAAAATTGGTGTATCTTATTTCTTAACGAAGAATTTCCCAACAAATTTTTAATACACTGTTCTTAAATAAGTAAATTTCTCAGAGCAGTGGGGCATGACGGGTTACTTAAAAAGTCTTGGTGGGCCGGTGAAAGAATAATTTAATTTAAAATTACTTTTTGAACTGAGATTAAAAAAAAAGAAATGTTTTAAAATAAATGATAGAACAAATTTTAAAAAACAGTTTCCTCCCCACACCTAATAATATGAACCTGATTATTTGTTGTTTGGTTGCAATGTTAACTGTGTATTTTTATTTTAACATAACAACAATTTCAAACTTCTCCCAAAAACAAAAACTTTTAATTAAATGCATAGAATAAAAAGCAAATCGCAAATTATATTGTAGAATTAATGCAAATGTTCTTGATATCGTATATTAGCATTTATAATTCATAATTACCAGTTACACAGATTTTCGATGCTCCATAGCTTTACATGTCAAAAGATTGACCAATCCGATGGCTCCTAAGGAGAAAAAAAATGTTGTATTATGAAATGATACTCTGTATATAAGTATAAATCTATTTATTATTTTAAGTAATTATACTCTATAAGAAAATTTATCAATAAAATGGCATTAACATAATATTTTAAGTTCCATATGAATCTATACATCTTGTTTAATAATTTATATTAAAAGCTTCAATAATGTGAGACATTTATTTAAATAGATAAAATAAATTTAGATAGGAATTTTTATTGTAATGAAATAAAAATTTCGTCTCTTTAAAGTATATTTTTAATCATAATATTATTGTAATAATTCTATTCAAACTGAAATGTTCCCTATTGTTAATTAAAAAAATTCCTCTAATATTCAACCAAGATATATTTTCATTTGTAAAATGAAAATGTATCGGTTTTTATTCATCTAAAATAAGTGAATTTTTATTAAAGTCGGACAATGGAACAACAAGAAGACTATTGGTGAGGAAAACATCGTAGTTTTGAGCCATGGTCAAATGATGAGGATGACACCTCACCTTGGCACCCCACTCCCACACCTCGCCTACGGGAGGACTTTGAGCCAAAACAGATTTAATGTGCTTCAGCCCCTCTACATGGCGGGTCTTCAGTGGCACTAGGGCTTAAACTCATACCGTTCGTAACCATAACCACTAGTTTATTACGGCCATGAAATTCAGCTAAAAGAAATATATGATATGCAACAACATACATATTACATAAGTAATATTTATGTAAAATAAAACATTAAACACAATTTTGATTCTCTAATTTGATATTATTTTAGATGCATGATGAAGGAATGCCTTTTTAATTGATGATGTAATAATACATAAAATAACATCGGTGCATATATTTGCAAAGCATTCAGAGAATTTCCAGTTATAAAAAATTTGATTTGTTAAATTAAAAATATATTATTTATTTTTTGGTCGATGGCAATTTAGTTTTTGAATCAGATGTGGTAAAAAAAATCTCCCAACAATTTAATATATACTCACCAGCTCCACAAATAAGAACAGATTGTCCAGCGGTTATCTCTGCTCTTCTGCAAGCATGTACTGCAACAGCGAGAGGCTCTATCATAGAACCCTCTTCTAAACTTACGTTGGGGGGTAATCTAAAAAAATGTTTTGGGTTCATTGATTGCTTATTAACATTACACACTGAATAAATACGAAAACTATCAGCAAAGGATCTCGTAATTTTGAACCATGATCAAGTGACAAAGATGGCACCTGATCTGACACCCCACTCTCCTAAATTTCCCGCCACGCCAACGTGAAGTCTTTCAATCTCTACACGGCAAGTCATCAGCGGCCCAAGACTCGAAGTTATATTATTTAACTGATGTAATGTTTATTTAAAAGTCACTGTTATTTCAAAAACATTAAAATTTTAAAAGTAGAACTTTTTTAAGGATTCAAATTGACGGATTGTATGAAAGAAAGGGGTATACAAGGTGTTTCGCTTCTAGGTAGACAAACTTACAGGGTGTGTAGGTGTACACAGACGACTAGGAATCACATAGGGTATGCAGGGTCGCAAATGTCGTAGTTGTGAGCTATGGTGCCAAGAAGCACAGAAAAAGAACAAAATCATCAACACATTAATGGGACAGAAAACACATTCTATTGAAAGATTATATTACAACAGGTGTTCGAAATTACGACCAGAAGTCGTCTGATAGGACTGACAGCAACGCTACATGGAATTCCTTACGTTCTAGACGATTCCTGGAATGCCACGTATCCTCCAGACAGCTACAAATAGTCGAGTGATTTGGTCTTCAACTGAAAGAACAGGCTTGCTGCGAGTATCCTCCAATCTATGGAGAACCCACTTGTTGGTTTAACGATCAAATACTTGAATTGTCTTCTTCCATACGTAAGACCGCCTCCTCATTACTAGATGTCCTAATCGTTCACTGTCGATTCATTGTAATTCTCGTTAAAGAACTAGTCTCACGTAACCTTCTGCTTACCCTTGCAAAGGTCGTGTGTGTGGAACACGCCTGTTCGGATAACATTTCTGGTACAACCACCGAACGACATGCCCGTTACAATCCGCAGCTTCATACATGATCAGCATATTGATCAGTTCCTCGTTTGGATACGAATTCATCCAACTACCGCGAGAAACAGATCGCAAATGACGACTTCCAGCAGGATTGGTGTTCACGAAACCTACCGTTCAGCGCCATCTACCGCAAATCTGCCGGGAATAATCTTCCAAAACGTAAGGAATTCCATGCAGCACCACTGTCAGGTATTCCTGACGACTTTTGGTCGTAATTTCAAACACATATTGTAATATAATCTGTGACGTCTCTCGCGTCTTTCTGTTAACATGACTCCTATGTTCTTTGACGGCCACGATTAATGGCAAAACTTTTCCAACCCAATACCAAGAAGATAAACGATCATAATATGTAAATGAGATATACTATAAAAGGATATCGTGGCAAGCTTAGATATAACGCGGCAGGCTCAGAGATATTAGTGTGGAATCATTCTGATCGATAGCGTGACAAAGCTTAGTGTGAAATCTTGCGGATCAAGAATTAGTAGTCAAGAATTAGCAGCATTGCGGATCAAGAATCTTCATATATAAAGTTTATAGATAATATTCTCTAGGTCAAGGAACCAGAACTGAAAAGGTAATATTGGATATAAGTAATTAGATGAAAAGGATTATTTATGATAATTGAGATAGAGGATCTAGTTGCGTGATCTGACTTAAATACGTGATTTAATTTGGGCTTGACTCTCACTTTAATTAAATTTGTCAAATTAGAATTTAAGTAATATAAGTTATTCTTAATAAAAGTTGTATTAAGAATTATGTCTCATCATTTTGATAATCCCACACCTCTAGCTTACACGGAACCGGCACGACATGGTCATCACAGGATGGCTATGTCGCAATGGCCCGAACATCTATAATTCTGGTTAGGTAATGTAGGTGGAAATACGGTTCTACCTGAAATGTACTTTCAGGGTCGGAGAACGTTGCAGAGTTTATCGAGTGTATCGATAATAAAATACAGTTGCTTGAAATCCCAAGTAATCTGTCATGTGCTTACTTAAAAAGTCATCTCAGGGGAAGGGCTCAAGATTGGTATTCGATATTTGGTTCGTTGTTGGTGCAAAATACAGCCACGGATTTTGCGCAGCTCAAAGCTGAATTAGCGAAGGCTTTTCCCGCGGTCAAAAATAAGAAAGAACTACAGTCGGAGTTTTATGCATCCCAGCAGGGAAGAAATCAGGAGGCTACTGATTTTGTGTATAGATTACTAAAAATAGAGAAGTTTAGAATTAGGAATGTCCCAAGCAGACTTAGTGGATCATATTTTAGTTCGACTCGAACCACAGATACAGGACTATGTGGAAGTCAGAAATCCACAAAACACGATACAACTTTAGAAGTCTTGGCTAAATTCGAAGAGATATTCTTGCAAATTACAAAGGGGTTATCAGAACCATAATATAGAAAGACGAGGTCAAAATGCGAATAGGATGCCTAATTTTGAAGCTAATGGTAGAAACTGGAGGAATTCGGAAATAAGGAGTAGACCAAATAACAGAAATGAGTTTTACGAGAATAGCCGTCAAAATAATAGAGGGTTCGAGAGGAATAGGTGTAATAATAATGATCAAAGATTCAGCAACAGGGGTTACTCATTTCGAAATGAGCAATGTAATTTTAATAGAGGGGACTGTAGAAATAAGGGTTCGAGTGATAATTTCAATCGAGGCGATAGGACGCAAAGGGACGATTAAATATTGTAAGGTTAATGATCAACCTCAAGAGGTGTCGACAAGAGAAAATTAGACTTTCTCCGATATGTATAGCACCCGTAGAACTTCCCACGTTCCTATATTATTAAATAACACATTTTTGAAAGCGCTTATGGGACACCGGAGCAGATAAATCTTTTATATCGGAAGAAGTATATAGAAAATATTTTTCTATAAAACAAATAAAAATCGCAAGCCCAGGTAATAACAGCACAGGGTGCGAAATGCCAAACAGGGGGATTGTAGAATTGAAAATTAGGATCAGACAATTCGAAAGAAATTGGTCATTTCATGTGTTGAAAGATTTAGAATACCCATGTTGAGACATAGCCATCCTGTGATGACCATGTCTTGCCGGTTCCGCGTAAGCTAGAGGTGTGGGATTATCAAAATGATGAGACATAATTCTTAATACAACTTTTATTAAGAGTAACTTATAATACTTAAGTTCTAATTTGACACTTATTAATTAGAGTGAGAGTCGAGCCCAAATTAAATCACGTATTTAAGTCAGATCACGCAATTAGATTCTCTATCTCAATTATCCTAAATAATCCTGTTATCTAATTACTTATATCTAATATTACCTTTTCCAGTCTGGTCCTTGACCTAGAGAATATAATCTATAACTTTATATTTGAAGATTCTTGATCCGCAATGCAGCTAATTCTTGACTGCCTATTCTTGGTCCTGAATTTCACATAACTTTGTCACGCTTATTGATCAGAATGATTCCACACTACAATCTCGAGCCTGCTACGCTATGCTTATCTATGCTATTGCTACATATCTATGTGCCGCGCTATCCTTTTATAGTATATCACCATATTCGATAAGTTTCTCTTCTTGTGTGGGTTGGAAGGTTTGCCATTAATCGTATTGCGTCAAGAACATAGGAGTTATGTTAATCAGAAAGACGCGAGAACGTCACAACCCCTCAGAAAAGAAAAACGTGATTTACTTACAGGGGTTCTCAATGCCATAATAGAGTACACGATATTGTCTAAATCTCTATTTCTAAATTTCTTCGCTTTCTGAGTTTTATTTAGAATTTTAATCTTAAATCTTCACATTTTAGCTTTTATAATTTCAATATCTATCTTGACTTTAATTTTCATTGAAATTTTTAATCTTGGAAATTTTAACTTTTATAATTTTCAAAATTTGCATCTTGACTTTAATTTTCATTACTCATCTTAGAATTTTAATATTCAATTTAATTTTAAACTCAGTGACAATAAATTTTACTCAATAACTAGGCCAACATTAATAATTACTGTTTAATTTGTGCCCACTCTCGCTACAATTCGTTACTTAAATATTTATACACTTAAAACTACCATTCTGGGTGCGCAGACCAATCTAACTTCATATGGAGCTATTATATGCTCCTTTCTTAACAACCTGGAAGCTGCTTTGAAGTTCAAGATTTTCAGGGTCAGTCTCCTGAAATAGAAAACTATTTGAAGGTATCTAAATATTAATCAATTTTACATAAATTATTTATATATCACAATAAATTTTTATCTCCATCCTACATCTGGTTTCAACAAAAACTCCCAATAGGCAACGCATCGTTTGATATTATTGTGCGATGCCTTGAGCTACGCCGCGTTTCCCTGAACCAGATGCCTCATAATACGTAACAATACAACAACATATATATATACACATATTATACAATTACAAGCATTTTCAATAAACCCATTTGTAACAAATAACCAAAGGAATTTTCGCATCTCACGAGAGTCGCATCGAAGTAAACAAATGTGTGTGAATACAAATGTTTTCTTCAGAAAAATTTTAACAAGTCAAAAAGTTCCAAAATTAAATGAACACTCATTGTAGTGTTTGACTTGGCTTATAACTTTTAAGCACCGCCGAACTTCCTTCTTTGCAATAATTCTTCCGACCACTTGTTGGAAGATCATAAAAATGAAACAATACAACCTGATTTTTATATTCGGTCTCCACGTTCACATTCAACGATGAGGTGTCATCACTTTTCATTCCTTGTTTGTACTGGAATTTCTTGTTGTAAGGCTTGTAATCTCCTTGTCTTCCTTTCACTTGCCTTCCCAATTGTGTTCTTGGCTGGTTGTGGTTCTTCTGTTCTCCGTCGTGGCCTTAGATTATAACGCTTCTTTTCAATGGAACTTCAGTTGATTCTCTCCTGCTCTTTTTCTATCTCTGGAAATAGTACTAGATGACATTTGTCTTTTATTATTGTGTATTACTACCTTTCTTTTGCCGCCTTCCTTTGTGGTCACTTGTCCCAAATATACCTGATCTTTTATTTCCTTGGTTATATTTAAACCTTTATTTTTATTTTCATTCCCTACTGAACTAGGTAGTGATCGGTAGAAGTGATTTGTTTTTATGGGTCCTCTGTATTTTTTGTATTGGGTGATTGGTTACCAATCCCTTTTGCCTTGCCTCTAACCTACGTTTCACCGCAGATTTTCTTTCCCATATTGTGACTCATTTGTAATCCTTGGTGTACTTTTTCCAAGTACTAGTTTCTGACTTGATCTTATACTATTTGGGATACCTGTTCCTAATTCGACCTCGTCACATTTCCTATGACGATATATTCTTATTTGATCTACGTTAACTGTTAATCTTTCCCGATTTCCATATTACAATATTGTTAAAGTTCTAACTTCTATAGGACTCTATAAGGTCCCTCAAATTTTTGTTTAAATTTGCTTTATACTTTGTTAGCAGCTGAACTTACAGGTGTGTTTCTGTAAAACAATCATTTACCTTTATTTTTTATGTCCTTTCTACGTCTATTATAATATTTTTTCCACCTTTCCTGTTTAATTTTCGTACTTAGTCTACAAGCTTCTTTTAAAGCTTTTCTGTATATCTTGAATTTTTAGAATTTAGAGCTTTCCGATATCATAACTAGTTTTGAAATGGTGTAATCAATTTTCGATAAAAATAACTCAGCCGGTGTTTTTCCGTTGTTTCATTGCCATTACGAGTAAGCGTAAGCAAACTCACGTAGGTGATCCCAAGTATCATGTTGATCATTAACGTAATTTGCAATCATTTGCACACTATATCTCGATTAACTCTTTCAGTCCGGTTGCTTGTGGTCGATATGCAACAGTCTTCCACATATACTTGTATGCCTAATCTTTCACTTAAGTGCTCAAAAATCTCGGATATAAATTGGGACCAGAGTATCACTTATTAATTTTATTGGGCTCCATAACGCGACTCTTAAAGTTATCAAAAAGAAAAACAAAAATAACTATTATACGAGAGATGAGGCCTTTTTTAAGGGTATAATTTCAGCCCATTTGCTGGAAATGATCGGTTATTACTAAAAAATATAGCGGTTACGTCTTATTCTCGATATATAGGATACGGGCTAATAAATCTAACGTCACTATCTCATTCCGGATAATTCAGTATAATTGGATTTAACCGACCAGCTGGTAACGTTTTTATAGTTATTAACGCGGCACATATGGCATGTAGAACATATTGATCAATAAATTTTCTCATGTGCGGGAAATAACAAACGTCCAGGTACATGATACGTTTAAATCTGCCGACGTGTCACTTATTGGCTTGTCTTGAAATTCTCTCATTATTTCATTCCTTAAGATTTTGGAATGTATACACGCATTTCACCTAATGACGTTGCGTGTTTTCGCGTAAAATAACAATCCTTCAATTAAACGGAAATCGTGGGACCAATTCTCACATACACACATCGTTGCGTGCTCGGTTATCTTCCGGGTTTTCTAAATATCTATATATATGACCTAATTCTGGGTCATTTTCTGTTCCTCTATTAATTGTTCTCATGAAGTAGAGTACCAAATCTTTGATTATGGCACAATTAATTTTATCACCCATTATACTATTAATTGGATTCCTTGATAGAATGTCAGCCACCATTTGAGTTCCCGGTCTATGTTCCCATTCTATATTGAATTCTGCTAGCTTTAGTGCCCATCTATCATCCTACTCGATAAATTTTGCCATGTGTTAGGCGTGTTAATGCGGCGTGATCTGTTATTACCTTAATTGGTAATACTCTAAATATGTTCTAAATTTGTTCCAAGTACTTTACATACTACTGCTAGACATTCTCTTTTCGATTTACTGTGTAATTCCTCTCTGCGTTGTTCAGTGTAAGTGACGCAAATACGACTGGTCTGTTTGTTGGTTTTAGTACTGCTCTAAACCAATCGAACTGGCATCTGTAAATAACTCGAATGGTTCCTGAAAGTTTGGTAATTTTAAAACTGGCGCTTTTGTTACCGCCTCCTTGACCTCTTCAATGCCTTTTGTGCTTCATTGGACCAAAACAAATTTTTAAATTTTCGTTTAAGATTATAAAGTGGCTCACAAATATCCGCATAATTTTTAATAAATTTCGCGTACCACTGGGACATACCTAAAAACTTAGATACCTCTTTTGAGTTACGGGGTGGTTTCATCTCTTGTATAGCTCTAACCTTTGTCTCATCCGTTTTAATTCCTTCTTTACTAATAATTAATCCCAAATATTTCAATTCATCGCACCCGAATTTACATTTTTCCTTATTTAATGTTAATCCTGCATCCTTTAACAACGAAAAAACTTCCCTTAAATGTTCAACATGGTGAGTGAATGATGGAGACGCGATAATAACGTCATCCATGTAAACACTCTAAAAATTTCCTATCACCGGTTTTAGGATTATGTCAATTGCTTTTTGAAAGTTGGGAGCTGCTCTGATAAACCAATGGCATCCGCTTGAAAGCATATGTGCCACTTTTTACTACAAATGCGGTCTTAACTATATCGCTGGGGTTTACTGCCATTTGAAAATACCCACTTCTTAGATCAAGAGATGACATTATTGTTGTATATGGTATGTTCGTTAATAAATCATCTATTAACGGTAAGGGTATCGCGGATACTTTGTGATCGAATTTAATTTTCTATAGTCTACTGCAAATCTATATGCTTCCGGATTATCCGGTGGTAACCCATTATTTTTCTTGCATAATACAACAGGTGACGCGTATGGGGACTGAATTGGAACAATCGTTTCCTCTTGTAACATTTTTTTGTATGTGAAAATCTATTATTGCTTGCTTAGTGCGATCATACTTATAAGGCCTTGAAGCTACTGGTGGGTTATCTCCCGTGTCAATTTCATGGTATAAGACATGAGTAAGACCTGGTTTGTCTGAAAATAACCCTTTAAAACTACTAAACAATTTTTGTAGTTTTTGTTTTTCTACTTCCCCCAATTTTGTTTTAGATAAATCTATCTCAACTTTTCCTCTTTAATTGGTTCAACCACCTTATTTATTTGAGAATCTGGAATTTTCAACGATTTTTGATTAAAATCTAATACTATTCTTGACGCACTTATGAAATCTATACCAGAATACATGGGTATTCTAAATCTTTCAACACATGAAATGACCAATTTCTTTCGAATTGTCTGATCTAATTTTCAATTCTACAATCCCCCTGTTTTGGCATTTCGCACCCTGTGCTGTTATTACCTGGGCTCGCGATTTTTTATTTGTTTTTTAGAAAAAAAATTTTCTATATACTTCTTCCGATATAAAAGATTTATCTGCTCGGTGTCCCATAGCGCTTTCAAAAATGTGTATTTAATAATATAGGTACGTGGGGAAGTTCTACGGGTGCTATACATATTGGAGAAAGTCTAATTGTCTCTCTTGTCGACACCTCTTGAGGTTGATCATTAACCTTTACAATATTTAATCGTCCCCTTTGCGTCCTATCGCCTCGATTGAGTATCACTCGAACCCTTATTTCTACGGTCCCTCTATTAAAATTATCATTTCGCTCATTTCGAAATGGAAACCCCTATTGCTGAATCTTTGATCATTATTATTAAACCTATTCCTCTCGAACCCTCTATTATTTTGCCCTTATTCTCGAAAAACTCATTTCTGTTATTTGGTCTACCCCTTTTTTCCCAATTCCCCCAGTTTCTACCATTAGCTTCAAAATTAGGCATCCTAAAGCCTTTTGACCTCGTCTTTCAACATTATGGTTCTGATAACCCCTTTGTTTTTTAAAAGAATATCTCTCTTCGAATTTAGCCAGGACTTCTAAAAGTTGTATCGTATTTTGTGGATTTCAATTTCCCCACGTAGCCCTTACCAAAAATGGGTTCGAGTCGAATTTAAAATATGACCCCACTAAGTCTGCTTGGGACATTCCCTAATTCTAAACTTCTCTCTATTTTTGGTAATCTATAAACGAAATCAGTCGCCTCCCCGGGGCCCTTCCCCTGTTGATGCATAAAACTCCGACTGTAGTTCTTTTTTTTTTTTTTGATCGCGGGAAAAGCCTTCCTAATTCAGCTTTTTAGCTGCGCAAAAACCGTGGCTGTATTTTTTTACCAACAACGAAACCCAAAAATCGAATACCAATCTTGAGCCCTTCCCCCAAAATGACTTTTAAGTAAAACACATGACAGATTACTTGGGTTTCAAGTAACTGTATATTTTTCGTGCACTCAAAAAACTCACCCCTTCTCCGACCCCGAAAATTTTCATTTCAGGTGGGTTTATTTCCCCCCTACATTACCCTAACCCCAAAATTTAAAAACTTCGGGCGCCATTGAAAAATAACCATCCTGTGATGACCATGTCTTGCCGGTTTCCCGTAAACTAAGGGGGTGGGATTATCAAAATGAAGAGACAAAAAATTCTTAATACAACTTTTTTTAAGGGAACTTATAAAACCAAATTCTAATTTTTACAATTATTAATTAAAAATGAGAGTCAAACCCGAATTAAATCACGTATTTAAGTCAGATCCGCAATTAGTCCTCTATCCCCAATTATCCCAAATAATCCTGGTTTTCTAATTTTCCCCCTTTTCTAATATTCCTTTTCCCGTTCTGGTTCCCCTTTACCTAGGAAAATTCTAAACTTTTATATGAAGATTCTTGATCCGCAATGCAGCTAATTCTTGACTGCTTATTCTTGGTCACCCAAATTTCACATAAACTTTTTTCACCCCTATTGATCAGAATGATTCCCACTTTAAACCCCTGAGCCTGCTACCGGGTTAATTTACTTTATATCTAGGTTTGCCCACGCCCTTTTTTTTGTATATCTCATTTACATTTCATTCCCTTTTCTTCTTGGTATTGGGTTGGAAAGGTTTTTTTTAATTTTAAACGTGGCCGTCAAAAA
>BMAV01000041.1:0-36373 GCA_019973955.1 Trichonephila inaurata madagascariensis | reverse complement strand
ATGTAATGGTCCGTTTAGTCAGGCTTGTTCGGATATTGGAAAAAAAGCTGTAGAGGGGGGGAAAAAATGGGGGGGATGCGCCCCAAAAGATATGGTTTATAGCAAAGTTTTACGACCCCCAAAAACCAGTCCCCAGCCCAAAAAAAAATGGGTTAAAATATTGACAACGGTAATCGAGGGTGAGGTATGCGCGTGCATCGTAAAGATTTACTCTCATCCATTTTCCCAAACGCGCAATAAGAAGAATAAATTCAAAAATCCGTGTTATTTCCAGGTTTTTCTAGAAAAATAATTAAAAATCAACCAGAGAAAATAGATTTTCAAGCCCATACTAACTTTTATTTGCAATAATATATAAGGAACTTAAATAACTTTAAAAATGACTAAACATTTTTAAAAGTTGAGCATTTTATAAGATTCTGAAAAACCTTCAAAATGTTTTTATTTTTTAAAATTGCAAAACAATTTCTGGCCAAACTGATTTTTCACTTTCAGAATCATCTTCAAAATGTAATCTGAATATAAATCATTTTTTTTTCATTGTTATACTATCTCCAAAAAAAAAAATGTTTTGTAAAAACTTGTGTACCTTAATGAATTTTAAAGGAGTTTTAATAGATCTATGAATATTAATTTCTAGTGTACATGTTTGATTTTACAATCATCCCAATATTATATTTTCAGAATTTCAGGGTTTTTGGGGGTGTGATATCTATATGAACAGTACCAACATCACGCGTTACATCGTTTTGGCGTGTTGGTTACGTACTTCGTTGGGAACGGAATAATTTCAATTCCTTCCTTCATTGGTGCCCAATTTGAACACGAAACCCTGTTCGGGAGTCCAGAACAAATCTCCTTCCTTCAAGTTTTATCATCATTATTTGCGCTTTCCATAAAGGGCAATCAACTCACAATGGGCTGAAAAAAAGCGGTCAAAGAATACCAAGGGGGGGAGCTAAAACCCCTTTGGGATCAAACTTGGGGGTAAAATAGACCTTTTAATGTTACCTTTATTTCTTAATGGCCAGTAATTGGGAAAACCAGCCCTTTTTAAACATTTTTAATCAAAAATTTTTTTTTTTTAAAAGTTTAATTTTAAATGTTGTTTTTTATGCTAATTATTGATTAATCAATTTTTTTAATTATTTATTTTTTTAATTTAAAAAAAAAAAAATTTATTTAAAAATTAAATGATATTTTTTAATTATTTTTATTTTATAAAAATAAAAAAAATTATTTAATATATATAAATAATTATTAAATTTTATAAATATATTTTATATTAATAAAAATATTTATAATAAAATATATAAAAATATTAAAAATTTTTAAAAAAAATTTTTCAAAAGTTTTTTATAATTAAAAATACAAAAATCTATAAATAAAAAATTTTTTATAATATAAAATCTTTTAAAATATATTATTATTATTAAATTAATTTTTTCACAATTAATATAATAAAAAATTCTTTTTTTATGTTATTAAATTAATTTTTTTACAATTTTAAAAATATTTAAAAGTCCTTTTCAAATAAATTTTTTAACAAAAGTTTATTTAAATAATTTTTTAAATTTATTTTAAATAATTTCTATGACAAATTAATAATAATTTCAGTAATAAATCATAATTTGAATAAATCATAATTTTAATAATAAATCAAATTTTTAATAAAAATTTAAAAATTTTAATAATAGATTTAATTTTAATTATCATAATAATTTTAATTATAAATTAATAATATTTCTTATTAATACTAATGTTTAGTAATAAAATTTTAATAAATAATTATTATTAATTATAATAAATATTTAATTTAAATTATAAAAATAGTAATAATGAATTTTAATAAAAAAACTTAATTTACTAATTTTAATTTAATTAGTTTAAATATTTTATTTAATAACTATTTTAATATTTTTTAAATTTAAAAATAATTTTAATATTTTTTAAATTTAAAAAAATTTTTTAAAAATTTTTCAGTAAAAAAAAAATTTTTAATTTTATATTTTAAATTTTTTTTTTTTTTGAAAAAATTTAAAAAAAATTACAAAAAATATATAATATTTAATAAACCTTTCATAAATAAATTAATTTAATTTAAAAAATAATTAAATGAATTGAAGAAAAAAATTTATCGCGTGAATCGAACCCCCAAACCCCTAGCATAAAAAAGACGATTTACCAATCAAGCTACCTCCGGGGGAAAATTAAAATTTTTTGTATAAAAGCTTGAATTTCAAGGGTGATTTTCCGTTTACTGGCCATTCGAAGGAATTACATTGAGGGGGGAACACCCCAAAAAGTACCTATTACACCAAGTCTCATCCCAAAAAACCCCTTAGTCTGCCCCCCCTTTTTAGTTTCTTCTGCCTTTGGGAATTCTGGCAAACTAGAGGGTATATTAATCTTATATAAAGAGCATTCCGGAATTTATCACGTGCATGTAAAATGTGATTTTTCCAAGTGAGTTTTTTATCAAGCTTAATTCCTAAATATTTCTTACTCTGAGACCATTGGAGTGTTGTGGAGTAAAGCGATGGTCGTGTTGCGGGTTTCCTTTTCTTGGTGTGAAGGACGGCTATTGTTTTCTAAATGTTATTTTTGATTTGCCAGGAGTTGAAATAAATTTCTAAGAGTTTTATGTTTGTTGAGTGCAGCTGTAATTGGATTATGATTTTAATAACACACGAGGATGGCATTGTCATCGGCGTACATATTAAGATTTTTCTGGGGGAGGGAAACATCAACCAATTTCTTTAAATGCAATAAAAACGTTTCCGATCCAAAAAGACTTTGGGTTGTGCTGTATCTTTCTCGCGCATGAGCAAAAACAAATTCTAGTGCATGCTGATTTCGAATGAATTCATGGGAAAAATCTGGTGATGATTTACAAAAAATAAATATCGTTCTAAAAAGCATGCTCACTTTAAATAAGCGATTAATCAAAAAATTACATTATTGAGGAGGCTAAAATATCGTAATTGCTTTCAAAAGCGCGCAAAATGAGTCTTGATTTAGACCAGGGTTGGCGAAACCCGCGCCCCGACTTGAATAGTTTTACTGCCCTCGAAAGTCATGGGAACTTTGCAAAAAAGGATTGTTTTGTGTATTTTTTTTGTTTTGGTTTTAGTGTTGTGTTTTGTATAAATATATACCATAACTGTTTCTGTTTTATTATATTCCTTCTCTTTTTATATATACTTAGAAGTGAGCAGTATTGCATTGCAGCGATCCCCGCAGAATCATGTTTGATTCCTATAATTTTATCACGCTGCTTATTGCATGTTTCTTCACTGCATTATTCAAATTAAATTCTCTATTTGTATACATGAAAGTTAATGAACACAAAAACTTAACTTACTTTAATTCATTCCGTTTTCAGATTTTACTGCAATAAAATTTTGCTTTGAGTTCAAAACATAATATAAATATATATATTATATTCGGCATGCGCGGGACTATAATATTCTTCTGAAGTGGCCAGCAAGGTCATTTGGGTTGACCACCCCTGCTATATATGATGAATTGGCCTTATTACTAATCTAAATGTGGTCGAAAAATTCCTTTTCTTTCCGCATTTTTTCAAACCCATAATCTCTTTCTCTTCTGGGTGCTTACGTATTTTTCGAAGTACTGCTTTGCGTTCATTTCTGTGAAAAATACCAAATTTGAATCATTTTTCCAGAAAAAATATAAGAAAATACTCACAATTATAAAACAACGTTTATCATTCCCGAGCCTGCGCGATTAAAATTATTGCTGTAACGTGATCAAGAACTGTGAATCTATGAAAAAGGCTATTTTCAAGTATGCAAAACCCTTTATTGTGTTCAAGTACGCGCGAGAACGGTTTTTCAATTTCAAGTGCATATCGCCGCATTGGACGACGGTTGTTTTTTTTTAAACAAATTTGTATGTATGTATGTGTTCCAACGGCATAAACGTAAATACTTATATTTGCTGTACAAGTTATGAAACTGAGACTTTTAAGGAACACTTTCATCCTTACAAGTAAGTGGAATTATAAATAATTTTTAAAAGGATGGTTTATTACAAGCCAAAAAAGCAGGAAAGAGAAAATGCAATTACTAAAATAGGAAAAAAAAAATAATAGACATTATCATATTCGAAAAGAATGAGCAGTTACCATGAGCAACCTCAGTCGATTGATCATGCTACGAAATTCTGTAATCTCCGATATATATTAAAATATACTTATATCATTTCTAATCTTAGCTAGTGATGATAGTCACCTTAGGATAGACAGATTGGTCTAACCCAGTGGTCGGCAAACTTATTAGCCAAAGAGCCGAATATAAACATTACAACAATATTTTAAAAAAATTGTGAGCCAAATCTGCTTGTTTAGTAAACTTTTACTACACTAAATAAGTAGTACACTAAATAAAACTAAATTTCATACTTAATAAATATTAATTAATGCGAACAATGTGTGCTTGCATCTCCTTGGAAAGTTTGAGTAAGTCAGGTTTTTATGTTAATTTTAATTTTAGGCATGAATCCAAGTTCTCATCAATAAGACAACTTCTCAGTTTACTCTTGATAATGTTTGTTCTTGAAAAAGATTGTTCACATATATTTGTAGAACCCAAAAGAGAAAGAACAGCAAACGCGAGCTTTTTCAGCTGATCGTAAGAGTCAGGAACACTATTCCAAACGTTGAAAATGATCATGTCTTCCTTCTCCAGATCATTCGAAGCAAACCACTTGTGTTTTGAACTAAGATCACATTCTTTCTTCTCCAATATTTCCAGTTCAACACAAAAACGTTCGAATTTAGAGTGCCATATTTCCTTGTTTTTTTTAAATCCAGCAATCGTATTTCAAAGCTACCATGTCAATTTTAAAAGGAGAAAATTTCAAATCATTTATCGTAGCATTAAGAGGATTTTTGACAAATACTAAAGTTTCTGTGCTATTTTATTGTTTCACTTTCCGAGCCTGCTGAAGCATCGGCAAGAAAATAATTCTTTTGTTAATAAACACCATTTTAAAAGAATAATTTTAAATATGAGGGAAGCATTTCTCAGAGCAGGTTTCAGGAATTTAAAAACAGCAGAGCTGCTGCTGTTTAATATTGTTAATATGGTTGCCGATGCTTCAGCAGGCTCGGAAAGTGAAACAATGTTTCTGTTTCAAAATCCTGAACAAAAATGGATAATTTGTTACCGAATGTTATTACTTCCTCTAATATCGAAAAAATTAAGTTTCCTTTCCCTTGTAGTTTACGATTAAGCTGATTTAGATGAGACGGAACGTCTGCCATGAAATAAAAGTTTTGGTTCCACTGATTGTCTGTTAGTTCTGAATAGTGGACGCCCTTCTCAAGAAGAAATGCTTTAATTTCCGGAAAAAGGGACGCGAAACGTTTTAAAACGTTCCCTCTTGATAACCAACGTACCTTGTTATGAAGCAGAAGATCAGTGTATTCACTCTCCATTTCAAATAAAAATTCTTTGAATTGGCGATGATTAAGAGCTTTAGATAAAATGGAGTTGGTAATGGTTATCACTAATTCCATAACCTTACAAATTTCATCCGGAAATGTTTGCGCACAAAGCGCTTCTTGGGGAATGATACAATGGTAAGCAAGTACCTCGCGATTTATTTTTTTTTCTTTCAAAAAAGCAACAAACCCTTTTCTTACGCCGGTCATACTTTTGGCCCCATCTGTAGAAATCGACTCAATTGTATCGAGGGAAATATGATGTTTATCCATACACTCAATTACAGCATGTGCGATATCTTCTCCACACGTCTGACCTTTGAGTGGCAATAATCCTAAAAGCTCTTCTTTAGGCCTGAATGAGACATAAATCTTACAAAAAGTGAAACTTGCGCTGCATCATTTATATCACAAGACTCGTTAACTACTATTGACAAAGCCGAAACCAATTTCAGATCTTCGATATATGCTGGGTGGTTATATTCGAACACATTTTAATTGTTCTATCTTTAATGGTTTTGGCAAACAATTTTAATTCTTTAATTCTTTTCAGAATATCTGCTTTGTTCTTAAAATCCTGAAATAACTCTTCGGATGCATTTCTAAAACAATTTTTTACGTATTCGCCGTCTGTGTACGGTTCCCCTCTCTTAGCTAAAAACAAAACTTGCCATATTAATTTTTCTGGAAGATTGCATCCAATTATTAAACACAGAAGTTGAATACACTTGACTCTTCTGAAGTTCCTCAACTGTTTTCTTCCTTGCATCACCGGTAGGATATTTAGAGCTAAATGACGCGTGCTTTCTTGTAAAGTGTCTCTCTAAATTTGACTTCTTGTAATGCGCGAATTTCTCCTTACATATAAGACATGTCGGAAGTCCATTCAAGTTTTGAATAAACGCAAAATTATCTGTCCACTCAACCTTAAATTAGCGGTTTTCATCTTCCGTTTTTCTTTGCTTTTTTTGGTAGCCGTGTTAATTGGGGTGCCTATAAAAATATTCCAAATATATTTTTCTCTAAAGCCACCAGTACAAAACTATTGTTATTATTAAATTGATAGAAATAAAAATTAAAAAAATCTTTTTCAAAAATACAATTTTATTAATATAAGTAACAGCTTTAAAAAGAAAAAAAAAATTTTTTTCCATCATCAGAATAACAAAACTTTTAATATGACCAAAAAAACGGAAGAAAACTTCCAACATTTGGACAAATAGTTATCTAAAAATCGATTACAAATTTTGTAATTGAACCACAAACATACATAAAGCAGGTGTAATAAAAATCGTATAAAAATACCCGTAAGATGTGCAATAGATTGAAAAATACAACAACTTTTTAGTAAGACAGGGCAACGGCAGACACGGTAGATAAGACAAAACTATTCACACTGCAACTGCTAATCTGAGATGCCAATTTGTACCACCACTACTTTAGAAAAAGTATGCGCACGCATGCTTGTGGTACTTTTGTATCACACCGGAGTACGCCCAAAACATACGAACAGTTTCAGCCGGTAGCTTGCAGGGCCATGGTTTTGTGTTTACGTTTACGAAAACCAATAAAATTAAATTCGATGTTCGTTACGCGTGTATTTTTACAAACAAATAAAATTTCCCCACTACTCTTTCTATTCTTTAACTTAAAACAAAAAATTATACTACATGTTTCCCTATTTATAAAAAAGAATTTAATTTATCAAAATAAGTTGTAATTTTTTTCTAAATGAAAAAATATTATTGCGCCTGTGATATATGTGCCAGACGCACCCCAAGGAGCCAGTAAGTTAGCCACATGCGGCTCTGAAGCCGCACTTTGCCGACCACTGGTCTAACCAAATTTATCAAAATTCTTGTAATTGTCTTCTTGATGCTCAATAAAGTGTATTATTCCATGTGGACTCCGAACAGTTTCAGCAACAACCTCATGACCGACATTATTTCAGTGGAGTCACATATTCAAATCCTGATTTCACTAACGACGCTTTATATGAAAAGTAGATCTGTGCTGGTACCCATGAACACAGGGATCTTGTTTTGTTCTATTTTGAGAAAATACAATAAAAAGCGTCCTAAACAAACATGATTTATTTTGTTGTATGCTAATCAGTTCTTCCTGCCGCTTTACTTTTTTGAAATTTCAAGCATCGGAGATTTATTGGACCAGTCATAACGGATAAAGAAGCTAAAAACCACCACCGGCTACAAGGAGGTGTTCTCAAAAGCTACCAATAACAATATTTATAAGCAATTGAAATGACTTAACTTTTAAAAAAAACTACTAGAGGTTAAATTAAGATTGAAGAACTAATTCAAAACGGAAAAAAATTTTCCCGTCCATTGAAGTAAGGGTAAATCTTAAAACGAATAGATAACTCAGAGGAGACTTTTTTGTTGAGCTCCTTTGCGCTGACTTAGGCAGAGCGTTTAAAGAGGATTTCCCGGACATTGATATGAAAATTAACGATACAAAAGATAGAATTCAACATCTTAAGATCAGTCTAAGCATAATTTTAAAATCATTTGAATGTCTTAATTAATGTCTAGCACACACAAAATTTTTCTGCTTGGACTAAGCTCAAAATGTTTTTATAGACTCACACACACTCTCACAATTTGTTTACATAACTTCCCAGGAGCGTTAGTGTGTGCGTATGAAGACTGTAGTAACTTTGAAACCTTCCTGTAGCATCTCTAACAATGTTTATCTAAAAGGAAAAAGATAATTGATTGATTGAATATTAACGTCGCACTGTTTAGCTGAACGAGGGCTTTTGGCGACGGACCACGTAATTTTGAACCATGGTCAAGTGACGTGGACGACACCTGAGCTGGCACCCTCTCCTAACTACCACACCAACGGGAGGACGTTTCAGCTCTCGACAGATTTAACGTGCATCGTTGCCCTACACGGCGGGTCTTTAGTGGTACTGGGCTCGAACTCGTGACAAGGCAAGCCACGGTCCGATACCTATACCACTCGGCTACCGCGGCCAGGAAAAAGATAAAGGGAATTGCTTTTTCATGCAGTTGTTTTGAATGAGTTGCTTTAAATTGTAAGAAAGAAAGCCCGAGTGAAGTGTCCTTCCAGTGCGCTCCTAGGTTTGTCTTAGGTGCTGTTGCTTATAGAGAATGAAGAGTATTTTCAAATAATGGATGGTTGTTTTACAATATGCCCGCTCTGAATAAGCACAGAGATGCTGACGACATTGTAATATTTAACACATACCATGTGACGAAGACTGTAAAATTAAAGCTGTACCACAATTTACAAGTTTTACACCACGCCAGCGTAATTGTTCTAGCATCAACTGCCTTAAGGCATCCGACTACGTTCGGGGGAACCATGATTTTAAAAAAACGCATAAATGTATAATTTTCATGATATTTAGTTTCACTTAGAATAGAATGCATGTATAAAATTGTTTTTATAGGATATTATGACAAAATTATTTAAAAAAAATATTTTGCAAAAATTTAGAATAATTTTTCAAATGTTCTCCTTTTGTAAAAAATGCTTCTATTCCATTTATATTTTGCCTGTATATAGCTCAGACCTCTGTTCAGAGGCTCAATTATGATTTTTGAAACATTCAAATAATTTTCAGAGTTACAACCATTTGAAATAATTATCGGCGTATTTTCTTAAAATTTCTCAATTCTGTTTTCGTAAAACTTGGATAAACCGACTTCCGAGTTATGCATTTCAAAAATTATAGTTGAGCCTCTGTACAGAGGTCTGAGCTGAATACAGGCAAAATATTAATATAATAGTAGCATTTTTTACAAAAAGAAACATTTGGGAAAAAAATTATTCTAGTTTAAATTTTTGCCAAAATATTGTATTTTAAATAATTTTTTGTCATAATCCTAAAACAATTTTATACATGTATTCTAATCAAGTGACACTAAATATCATAAATATTATCCATTTACACGCTTTTGGGAAAAATCACGGGTTTCCCACGTAGTCGGATACCTTAAGGCGTCTTGGAAACCTAAAATCTTTTTAATATGACAATTTTGAGATTTTACATTTTCAAAAATTGTATAGATTTTATTCTTTCTAAAAACACATTACTTTAACCTCGAGGGTAATTAGAAGCCCTTAAACCCTATTTTTAATTAATCATTGAAACTGGGCCACACCCATTTAAATGGTGAAAAATGTAAGCAAAGTATTTTTTTTTTGCTTGAAAGTTGAATGAATGATGGAAATCAACACTTTTATATCCAGATTTGCTAAGAAAGTGTTTACATGGAGGTACACAAAATGCCAATGAAAGTGTGGACAACGTAATATGGTCTCGTGTACCCTAGACATATTTCTCAAGTAGAAGATTGTCATTGGTTACATATGATGCAATTTCATCATTTAATATAGGAAATGTATAAAAACCGGAAATTTTTAGAAAACTTTATATTGAGTCTGGTGATTACTCGGTACAGGCTGAGTCTGAGTGAATATTAACGTCGCACTGTTCAGCTACACGGGGCTTTTGGGGCGGACCACGTAATTTTTTTGGGGACGACACCTGAGCTGGCACCCCCCCTCCTAACTACCACACCACACCAACGGGGGACGTTTCGCCCCGACAGATTTAACGTGCATCGTGCCCTACAGGGGGTTTCAGTGGAGGGCCCCGAACTCATGACATGCCTGCCATGGTCCGATACCTTAACCACTGGGCTACCGCAGCCCTACTCGGTACAGGCAATGGAGCGCCTGGACAAACAAAGGCAAAACCAACAACAACCTATTTTTAGCTCTTGCAATAAATGAATTGAATTCTAGATACGTTAACCCAAATTTTTAATTTAAAAAAACATTTTGTTTTCCTTTCAAAGCTTCGCAATCATATTTACTTCCCTCGAAGAAAAAGAAGCCGTCAAAACAACTTATTAGTGGCTGACAAAATTCTCAAATTAAAAGGGCTTTGCTGAATTTTAATTAAGCATTATGGAATTCTAAGAACAATGTTGATGGGGGGAAAATATTTCAAAGAATGGAAAATGAAATACAGTGCTTTAGTAACAGAAGTTAGAAACACGTTGAATGTTAAAATTGTATTACTACTTTAAATGTTATCTGAATGCTTCAGTATACATTTGAATATCATGGAATTATTTTCTTCTAGAAAGTTAAATCTTATAAATATTCAAATTCATATATGTTCTTGCTTAAAACTTTTCTTTATATATATATATATGTTTTTTCTTCAAATTTTACATATTACTATTTTTTTGAAATAAAAAATTATAAAATTCTTAAATAAATGAAATGAAACAAGATTATTAATTATTTTTCTACATAATAAAAATAAATAATATAAATAAAATTACTTATAATTTTTTTATTTTAAAATATATTTAACTTGGTCTTGAAAAAGGCAGCTAACATGTTTTTTAGAATTAAAAAAAGAAATGTTTAATTTTACAAGTTTGAAAATGTAATAATTATAATGTAGAAATTGTAATATTTTTTATTTACCATTATTTTTTACGTTTTTCATTGTATCTTAAAATTTTATTTTCTTAAAAATGTTTATATGTTTAATTTACATTTCTGATTTAACCTTTTAATAAACTTTTATTGTTATTCCTTTGGTGAAATAAAAACAACATTTTTTTCAAATTAAAAATGAAACCAGTAATTTTAGAATTTTCTAAAGTAACATTTTTATTCACTGCAAATTACCTTTTTTGTTTGAATAAGAGCAATTTTTTTTTTTTCTAAAGGCAGATTATAAACAGTTATTTACAGAGTTCATCAATCTTCAGTACATTCACACCGAAAAGCTGGTATCTCTAAATAGTCCGGCGCCATATTGGCGGATACCAATCACCGCATGTAATTTTGAGCACTTTGGCGATATGAAAGTTGTACTACGATATTATTTCGCCTAAGGACCCCCTAGGAACCTTTTGCATGCCGTTTAATCGTATGACATGCTCGCTGTCGATTTTCTGCATCTTGGAAAATCCATCGACTTAGGACGGGGATACCCGTAACCTTAGGTTAAGTAGGCCAGCGACAAACCAGCCCCTCCACCCAGCCGGCTCGAATAGGAACATATTATTTAAGATTTATTAATGTTCAAATGTACTCTTATTTACATGTTTATGATCAGAAAAATTCATTTATTCAAACTTATATCTTCTTCTGGAACATCTTCATAAACTTCAAAGCCTTAAATGTGAAAGCCTGAATTTCTCGACTTCATTCCCTCTAAGATAATTGATCATAATTTCTTAAGATATCCGCTCGGAACCGCGATTTTTCGAAAGCGAGCGAACGAATTTTTTTTAATATTTTGTGCAAAATAGATTAGAATACACACATAAAATGGTTTTAAAGCTATATTTTTACAATAAAAATTATTTAAATGAAATATTTTGGCAAAAAATGAACATAAAATGACCTATTTTCTGTAACACGTTGAGATCTACTTTAAATATATTAAGATCTATTCTAAGTAATGGGATTAGCCATAAATACCTTATAGTACTACGGATTCCTTGAGTGAGAAAAGATTAAAGACCACTACTGTACAATAATCCGAAGTGTAATGGAATAAGCCTGGCCCTGCATCAGCATCGCCAGCAAAAACAAACATCCATAATTCAAAGCTTTTCCTCTACATTTCGAGGGATTAGCCGGGTGTAATTTATTATGAGCAGCCCAAATCGAACGAGATTAGCAGGAAAGATCGCTATCGACTTTAACCGATGCTTTACAGTCCAGCTCTAAGGGAAAAAACAGTCACTATACGAGAAAAGACACGACAACGTTCGACCACGCTGAAATCTGCCATTTTCCGCCCATTCTTGCCAGCATCTTCTAATGGCCGCATCACTTCGACCCATATGACGAGCGATTTTCCCAACCTGTCTTTCAGGTCAATGATACGACCTCTTTCAAACTCTGACATTTGCTCGTAATGAGCTCGAATCCTGTGGTTAGGTACTTTTTCAGTTGCTCAAAGGTTCCCTAAATCTCAATGCAACAGAAATTTTCACCATCAGATTGAGAATCGCTTCTTACAGACACCTGCTGAGTGCGCAGTTCTGATGCGCTGTAGCTCCCACTATTCATTCATTGGACACCAAATTTTAATCATTTGCATGTTCGGTACAAATGTCTTTCCATATGAAATTTCATTTCAATTGGACAAATCATTCTTGGTGCGTTTTTTTTTTTATTATAGAATGTATTTTCTCTCTATATATATTTTTCAATATAAATCATCTCCTTTTTCATATAATAACTACGGAATTTTTATCTGCATTTGTGGAGTATGATGTGATATTCTTCCTTCTGTTGGCAGTAAAATCTGCTGTCGTTGACGAGTTTGTCAATATCTGATTTCCAAACACGATCGACGGTCCGCTATTTCTATTAGAAAGGCATTGGGCTCTTAACTGATAATTGACGAATAGAAACTCGGATATTGTCTCATATTTTATGACAAATATCTGCAGTCACCACAAACGATTTCAATAATATTCTGATTTTTATAATATTTTTATCATACTTTATGCTCTATATTTTGCGTAAATACAAAAATAATCTTAAGCAAACATGATTTGTTTTCTTTTAAACTTATCAAATCTTCACCTCCCTCCCCCCTTTTTTTTGAAACTTCAAGTATCGAAGTGTTATTGGACTACATCAGTGCTTCTCAAAGTTGCAATACTCGCGACCTAATTTTCAATCATAATTTTCATCGCGCCCCCCTATACAATAACAATACACTGAATTCAATATAATACTATACTTTGACGCTAAAACTACGATACGACTTTAACCTCTTAAGCACTGTTAAGCTGTGTATATAAATATCTCGCTAAGCCAAAGCTTTTATTTCTCCAGACGTATATATACGTCTTCCCGAAGTACGATCTTTTCTGTGCACTGCTATCCGTAAAATTATTCCAAGACTTAGGAATGCAATAAAAGGACCATGACAATGTTTGCAAAGGATTTACTTTTTCCAGATTATTTTTGCTCCTTTATTCCTTTCCCCTCTCCACTACATCACATACGCATGCCTGCATGGAAAACGGTTGGCAATTGGAAGCGAATAGCGAAAATTATGAACGGCCGTACAAAAATTATCAAGATATAAATTAAAAAACCGTACAAAAATTATCAATATAAGTGTTAATTTTTGTTATAAATTATATATATGACAGCCACATGGGTCACAAGTAATTAATAAACTTGTTTTTAACTTATAATTGTTACATTAATTACAAAATACATAGTGTAGCACTGATATATTTATATATATAAGTATAATACATCAGTGTAAATGTGTATTTTTTATGTCAGAATGTATTTTGTTTGTTAACTTTCAGTAAATTAATAATTTATTTAAATAATCTTTTGCTCTTGACTTTTCAATATGCTCGCGCCCCCCTTGTAGAGCTGTCACACCCCCAAGGGGGGCGCGCCCCACAGTTTGAGACACTGGACTACAGTCATAACGGATATAGAAGCTGAAAAACACCTGCGGATATGGGGAGCTGTCTCAAGCACTACCAATAACAATATTTCTAAGCAATTGAAATGTGAAAATTTACCTTTCAAAAAAGCTACTAGAGTTTAGATTATGAAGATCGCGAAACTAATATAAGGAAAACAAATTTTCCTGTTGAAGTATAGGCAAACTTAAAACGAACAATTAAATCAGAGGAACCTTTTTGAGCTCCGTTGTGCTGTTTTAGGCAATGCTATTAAAGATGACTTCCCGGACTTAAATATGGAAATTAACAACACAGGAGATCGAATCCAACATCTTATGATTAGTTTGAACAACATTTATATAAAATCTCTTAACTGCCTTACTCAATTAAAATCTATATAACACAGAAAATTCTGTTTGAACTAAACTCAAAATGTATTTACACACATGCACTCGAAATTTTATTACATAGCTGCCCGGGAGCGTTAGTGTACGCGTATGAGGACTGTTGTGTAGGGCCGTGGTAGCCGAGTGGTCAAGGACGTGGCTGGCCTTGTCACGAGTTCGAGGCCAGTACCACTAAAGACCCACCGTGTAGGACAGCGATGCATGTTAAATCTATCACGAGCTGAAACGTCTTCCCGTTGGTGTAGTAGTTAGGAGAGGGGGTGCCAGCTCATGTGTCATTCAAGTCACTTTACCATGGTTCAAAATTACGGGGACCGTCGCCCAAAGCCTTTGTGTAGCTGAACATTGCGACGTTAATATTCACTCACTCACTCATGAGGACTGGCGTAACTTTTAAACCTTCCTGTAGCACAGTGTTTCTCAGACTGTGGGGCACGCCCCCCTAGGGGCGTGATAACCCTCCAAGTGGGCGCGAGCATATCGGAAATAAAAGCTTTAAAAAATTAATTTACTAGATCGAAGTAAACAAAATACTTTCTAACATATAAAAAATAAGCATTTACACTGATAAAATTTATATATATCAGCTGATATTACTTCATCAAAAATAATACTTTCACTTTCATACGTTCATTAACTTTTTGATCCTATAATTAAATAAAAAAAACATTTTGTTTGATTTACTGTAATGACACAATGAGAGATTTTTTATTACGTTTTCTTTTTAAACCTAAAATACTGCTCTTTCAGAAAAGAAAAAAAAAAACTCAGACCCAGAGAAAAATTCTAGGAATATAATAAAAGGCATCACTGTAATGATAATTGAAATGCTGTACAATATCTGTAGAAAGAAAAGGAAGACTTATTCACTTTTCGCCCAGGAAGTAGATTTGCATCAGCCATCATCATTTTCATCGTTTGACTTTAGAACTTATTGTGGTATGATTAGTTCTGTCCTTGAAGGATTATTTGGCTAAGATTTATTTTTATGGGTATTCAATGGGGACCCAACATAGATATTAAATTAAATGGATGACTACTTTTACTTTAATAATAATAATCGCTAATAGCCTTAGTGTTGCTTTGGAGTGCGGCGTACATAAACACTCACTCTCTTACTTGATTGAGCTTGCATTTAAGCAGGGACAATTGTTCTTTAATAAAATCTGTTTCAGTTTATCTCGTATATTTACAAAAATAAGAGAAAAGGCAAGTTTCTTAAAATTTGATTAGAGGTAATCCAGTGTCATTCTAGAGCAGGGGTGGAGAAACTTTACGGATAAACGAGCCATTTTTTATAAAGAAATGTTTAATGAGGTATATATGTGCCTTCAAATAATTTTAATTCGTGGATTATCGGGAAATTAATTTAAAAAATAAATATTAAAACTTAAAAAATTCGGTATTTACTGCGGAAAAATAAATTTTGCACTATATGCAAATAAAGTAAATCTTTTAGTTATACGTGTAATTAAAATTAAAGAAACATTAGTGTGACATCTGTTATTACACATTAGGTGACAAACAACTTATATTAGGATTGTAAGATACACACTGGCGTAGCTAGTCTTTCGTGGTCCCTGTATCAAAATTCCTTGGGAGCTCTTTTCCGGTGCCCCTTAACACCTTACGATTTTTTACTTACGCTTCTCGGGGCGCCGTATCATATATACGGCTGATATGGAGGTAGCTACATCCCTGGTAGGATATTAGTTACTTTTAAGCAGCATGCATGCTGAATTGGAGTCATCTTCCAAACAGCTTCTAAGCAATTAATGCTTTTTGATCTGGTTCACTTTTTTCACAAAATGATTTGTGGTTCGTTTCAAAATGGCACTTTACAGACAATATCCTACATACTATTGTTCCAGAACATAACGCAATCAACGTTTTGTTGCATTTACTCTAATCATGTCACATTTCTCCGTCCACCTAGTTTAAAATCTCTGTTACACTTACTATCTTGCATTTTTTGTTTTTCTACTAAACTAGCCATCTTAAGTAAAAGTTAAAAATCGTAAATATAACACAAATAATCTTTAAAGTACAGTTGTGTCCACGAAATTGACTATGCTATGCGTAGATCAATTTTGCATCACTAGCGATTGTAGTCTTCGACTTAACTAAGGCATAATAATAACAAATAAATGTGCGCCCTGTGACCGATTACTCCCTTTTATTCGTAATAAAGGGAACTTAGTTGTATATTGAACAATAATGCAAACTGTCTTGATCAGCGGCGTGCCCAAAATGTTGTGTCGCGTGCCACTGGTTCGTCATCCCTGTTCTAGAGAGATGCTAGCCTCATGAGTCTCAAATAAAATAGCTCTCGTATATTCCACTCCTGGTTCTACATCACAAATCTCTCTATCTCCTTTCAAATTAAGTGAGTGGGTGAATGAGTGAATATTAAGATCAAACTATTCAGTTTTACGAGGGTCCATGTACCTCGTAAGTTTGAACCATGGTCAAGAGACTTAAATGATACTTCCGTAATAACTTCGACCCCACACCAACGGGAAAACAGTAAAAACGAGTAACTTAGCAAATGACAGTCATTCGAGCTTCGACAGTGTTAACGTGCATCGACCCCTTTACAAGGTGGGTCTTCAGTAGAACTAAGCATGAACTTATGATACAGCAGTCCGTGACTTTGACCACTAGGCTATCTGAAGTTCAAAACAAGAAAAAAAGATGCTATTCCTTCCATTAGATTAACGACAATCTAATGTCATGTTGAGATTCTAGCCCCTGGAGTCTCCAGTAAAGTAGCTCTCGTACATTCCAATACTGTTTCTGCATCGTAAATATCCTTGCAGGTTTAAAAAAAAGACATATATATATATATATTTGCTTGAACTGTAAATTCTTATAAAGTTTATCAAGACTTGCGAGACAGTAACTAGGGTATCATTCATAAAGTCGTGTTCGTGTGCTGTTGCTACAGAAAACCCACCACGTAGAAGGCCGATGCGCATTAAATCTGTTCGGGGCACAAGCTCCTCACATTGGTCGAGTTGGGAAGTTTGAACAATGGGTTAATCTTGTCACATGACCAAGATTGAAAATTACGATGTCTACTCTCGATAGTTTTGTGTAGCTTTAGAGTGACGTAAATTTAACCCCCTGAACGGAGCATCCGTCTCTCGGACGGGGATAATTTGTCTCGATGCCTGTAGCGGGCTACCTTGATATTTTCAGTTCGACTCTGCCCAGTAAGAGGATGGCAATTTTTTTCAACTCACGATATGTGTGATTTTTTTTTGTCTATCAGCTGGATATTCCTATAGTCTCTTCGTGTGCAACCTCAGACAACTTGGTTACCTCTCCATATTTGACAATAAGCCGTAAATTTTTGACATGCATTGCTGTATTTGACTTAGGCCAAACATTTTGCTTGCCATCCGATCCGAAAATGTTATATTTGCTTTCATCAACAAAAATTACATTTCCCCCAATATTCTGTTGGCTGCCTTACATACATTTTAGCAAATACCAACCTAGCTTGTCTATTTGCTTTGCTGATGTAGGGCTTTCTTTGAGGTACTCTGCCATGATACTTATGTTTTAAGAAAACATTTCTGACATTTTCAGGATTTACTGATTTTAAAAATCTACTTTTACATTGCAAAGTCATTTTTACTGCACTAGTTCTTGGATTAATCTGCACTTGTCTCATAATCCGCCTCTCTTCACGTTCATTGAATAACCTTTGACGCGCTGATTATTTGCTTCTTTTCAACACTATTTGTTTTCTTGAGCATGTCAATAAAATTAAAAACTGTAGACTTGCTTAATTTCGAGATTTTTCTTATACATCGATCTGATTTCCTGTCTTTGCAATGACTTATTACGAGATTTCGCCCACCAACCAATATATCTTTGTTTCGAGCCATTTTTTTCTATAAATAATCTTGTCTGTGTGAAACGTTTATGTTTAAACACTTCCAATCTAAAAAAAGTGGCGTGAAATTAAATTCTGCTAACTGTATATTTGTCAAATTTCTCATTTTAAAAGTTTCCAATACTTTTGACTCCACTGTGTCTTTGAATTATTTTGAGAAGCTAGATAAAATTATAGTTCTATAATGCTAAAACGTTT
Source organism: Trichonephila inaurata madagascariensis (assembly GCA_019973955.1). Classification (NCBI taxonomy): domain Eukaryota; kingdom Metazoa; phylum Arthropoda; class Arachnida; order Araneae; family Nephilidae; genus Trichonephila; species Trichonephila inaurata. Next base: position 17,920 of record BMAV01000041.1, on the reverse strand, counting down.
CCCTTATATACTGTGCGCCAAATGTTAAAATATTTCTTAATTCATTTAGTTCTTGTTTTAATGTGATAAATATTTTTATAAATGGCTTTACAGTTATGCAAGTCAAGTGTCCCAATCCTTTTGATTGACTGTATTTAGTTCATAAGAAAATTAGTTTATATATTAGTATAAGTTTATATTAGTTTATATAAGTTTATATATTTATATGTTTATATTGTTTATATCTTTATTTCAAAATTTTAATTGTATTCCAATTAATTTTTCTCGTAATTTACAATATTTCTGCATATTCTTGTATATTGTCTTGTAGAAATATTGTCTGAACGGCAACCATTAAATAATTATGTGAATTTACAAGAACTGTAATCCTAAGACTTACGAATTTATCTTTTCCAAATTGAAAATTTCAATATTATGAACTTATATTTTAAGAAAAGTGTGACTTGTGTAATATTTAGCGTTATGATATAGTTAAAGTTTTAAAGGCGAGAAAAATATTACTTCCATTTTATCTCGAGCGAGATTTACAGGAATAAAATAATGTTAAATTAAAATATTTTTAATTTCAGAGCTATTGACCTTACGTTATATATTAGACGAAATGCATGATAACTTTAACTTTACTCTACCAGAATGTACTATCTTGCGCAAAAATGTTTCGGAACATTTGAATTTTGCAGTATCGGATTGAATCATCCTCAGATCCGAATTCGAACCAGTATTTTTATCAGCGACTTAATTTTGAAGAATATTTCTATAACTTGTACCTGAAATGCCTTTTCCGAATTTGGAGGATCTCGTAAAATTTGCTTAATCATGTTCATCTTTGGAGAACTCAATAAATTATATCTTGCATACAATTTCCACAACATAAAATCAATCTAATGTTTTAAGCAAGAAATATTGTCTGTACGGCAACCATTAAATAATTATGCGACACTGCTTGCGAAACATCCTTTATTAGTTACGTTTTACAAGTTTTAAAAAAGATCAAATGAAATATTTACAGATAATGAAAAAGTACAAATAAACCATTTAGAAATGGTAACACAGATTGATTTTTTAAAACGATGCAAGGAAAACTAGTACAAAAATACAGTAGAAAGCATTCTTAACATATTAGATCAATTCCAAACACAAAATGGATGATATTTACTTCAATTGAAAATAAGATTTGTAAGACAATCATACACTCTTTTATTCCTATTGGTTAAAAAAATTGATAAAATCTGCTCATGAAAAAGTTTTAGTAGCTTTGAAGGAAATTGAGTGTGCCCGATGGTTTCAGTTTTCTAAATGTAAGGAACACGGTATGCTATATATATACAGAACTCTATATGATAAGAAAGATTTTAGACTGATGCGTACGAATAAAATTTTTATTATGTATCAAAGTCAAAATAAATTTTGATGATGTTTTACATTACAATTATAAATTTAAAACCTACAGTTAAAATGAAATTATATTCCAATAAGAGAAATCCCTTATCAAAGATAAAATAACTCATTAAGCTGGTAAAATGTTCCGTATGATTGGAAATCTCAAAAATATTGCCGATTATCGCTATATTATATTAATGGATTGAATATTAATAACACTTCTTTAAAGGGTAATGTAGAATGTACAAGGGGTGGATTTGAAAATTTCTATACAAAAAGGAATATTACAATTTATTACTTGCAACGCACGCAAATGCTGTCGGAATCCTTTTAAGAGTAAAAAATGAATAGCATATACAACATCGAATATTATTGTATTTAATAATAAATTCGTGTTCAAAATATGACAAATGAATAATCTCCTTAAAATATTTAAAATAACAGAGCGTGTTTCCGTAAATTTGTTACAAATTTGGAAAACTTTACATTCAAGTAATTAAAAATAAATTTCGAGTTTATAAATGTGACTTTAAGGACTTTTCTAAAGTCAATTATAAAACAATTTAACTGAAAAGGTTTTCCTACTTTTTTATATTAAAACACAGAACTCATGATTTAAAAGCTTATATTAGTCCAGTAATATGTCTAAATCCTAAATGTGTATACTCATATACGTTTTATTTACCTGATTTGAACTGCTTATATTTTTACAGCAAGGAGAAAATAGCTAATGATTCTTTTTTCTTCTTTAGATGAAATCTTAAAATTTGATCCACGATTTATCTTCAAACAGCCTCAATATGCAACTTAGGACGACTCGGCTCGATTTATCCTTTCAACCAAACTTAAAAAATCGCTTTCCGAGTGAAAAACATAGTTTTCCCTGCTAGTTTTAATGTCTGTCTTTGCCGATTGAGGACATACACGCCAAAAATCGTTGAAAAGGTGAAGGCCAAAAAAAGGTATTTGCAACTTTTCCATTCTATAGATAGAGTTTAACAGCAAGCTAATGTGCTGCCACCTAAGGTCCTCTACAAGTAGCTTTGCATACGTATTGAATATACCAAAAAAGGGATATCTTAAAAACATGCACAAGAACGAGTAAGGACTTTTTCGAAGGAATTGCATTCTTTTTTGTTCGCTTAGCTTCGACAGTAGAAAATATACTGCGTCTTCGATGTGGGAATTAGGCCGTGATAAAAGGTTAAATTGATATATCGATCTTTTCTCGTATTGTACTGCAATCAAATGTGCATGATTTTCTGCAACACTTCATAATTTTCGCGTGATAAAAAATTTAAAAAGTACTCAATACCCAATTTGTTTCCTGTCAACAGTGTATACAAAAATGCAAACTGATGAGCTGTGTAATTATGCTCTATTACAAATATATTCTGTGAAATTAAATTCTCGAATGTAGACAAGTCATTTGACTGACGACGCGTCCAATAACTTACCAATTCTCTCTGGTTATCAAAGGTTAGAAAATCTGCTCTTTGATGGTCTGTTAATAAATTAAAAAGCTCTTCGACAATTGCATCGAAGCAGTCATTACAAGCAAGGTTATATCTTACACCAATATCGGTTCTGTTAATTCGAGCTAGCTGCTCTTCGAGTCGCTTTATGTTGACAGTTCCATAAGCAGTCCAGTATCTAATTGGAAAATCTAATTCAGAATTAGTAGAATCTGGAGCAAAATAAGCAAAATGTCTAATTGACACTATATGGATTCCTACTAAATGGCATATAGCTTTCATTTGTTGTAATAAATCTTGAGGAACACCTTGGATTCCTTGAATTAAGGCTTTTACATGATCTTCTACTTCTTTCCAATTTCTGTTAAAAACCTCTGCATTATAAATATGAATCCATCTATCAATGGAACGCGTTACTTCTCTACGATTCCATACTTTTATCACGATTTGAGTGCCAGCTAAGAAACAAAGCGATGGTAAAGCGTTGAAATCTTCTATCAATCTCATTTTCACCTCCGTATGTTAAGCGTACAAATATAGCTTGGTGCTCTGCAATCCTAAGAAAATATCAGAAGACGTACTGAGGTATTTATAACAGTCGACTAATTTCTTTAAATTCAACAAAAACATTGCCGAGATTCAAAAAAGCATCACGACGTGCAAAATCTTTTTCGCGCATGCGCGAAAATTAATTCTAGCGCATACTCATTTCATACTAGCTTATCGACAAATAAACGGGCGAAGATTTAGAAGAAATAAATACCGTATTAAAAATCATGCGTACTTGAAATAAACGATATATATATATCTATATAATAAATATATTGTTCAGAAGGCTGAACTATCATTATTGTGCATTAAAAATCCCTTAAAATTAGTCTATATATAGACCATGGATAGACATCCCGCACCCGTCTTGAATAGTTTTGCACGACCCTCGAGATTCAGTACAATTTTACAAAATACGATTATTTTGTTCAATGTACTTGTTTTTAGTGTGTCTTTTGTCACAGATATATTCCGTAAATGATTCAATTTTATTTTGTTCCATGTGTTTTTATACATGCTGAGAAATGAGCAGTATAGCGCTGCAGCGATCCCCCATAGAAACATGCTTGATTTCTGTAACTTTATAGCTCTGCTTATTGTATATTTGATCATTGCATTATGATTATTTATTTTTCTATGTTTATATAGATGAATTATAATGAAAACAATAATAATAATTTATTTCGTTTTAAATTTTCAATCCACTAAATGTCTGTACAGTTGAATCTATTTTTGTGTGGTTGATAAAAACCGCATAATAACAGCATTAAAAATATTGGAAAATTTCATGAATTGTTACATATTACAAGCCAATTCGTCGAAATACTGCAGAATTTTTTTTATGTTGTCACACAAAAATATATATATATAAACGTAAAAAAAAAGGACCACACAAAAACAGGTTCTTCTGTAATAGGTTTAAATCTAATATAAATATATAGATTTATACATGCGGACCGCGGGATTATAATGTTTTTCTGAAGTAGCCCTGAAGGTCATTTGTGTGTGGGTTGGCCACTCCTGATATAGACGATAATTTGGCTTAATTACTAAGGTAAATGTTGTCGAAATATTTCGTTTACTTTTTTACCACTTTTTTGTTCATTCCCTTAATCTTTTGGGTACCTTATGCGTAATTATAGATATTCCTTTGAGTTCGCTTCTGTAGAAAATAAATGCCAAATTTTCCCCCGAGAAAATAATATTAAAAGTTATAAACAGCGTTTATCATCCCCGAGCCATCGTGTAATCAAGATTACTGTTTAAATACATGTGCAATAACTATATTATATAACTATAATAAAAAAGGTTATTTTCAAGCATGCGTAAACAAGGTTATTGTGTTTGAGAACGCACGAGAACGGTCTCCAACTTTTGGCTGAATAACGCTGCATTTGGCGACGTTTTTTACACAATTTACGAAATTGTATGTGTTGCCAACGGTTTAAAAGTAAATACATCTACCCCTAAAAGTCCCGCTATTGAGAATTTCATACTGAAAAGTAAATGGAATGATAATATACTTTTAAAACAAGGAATTATTACAGAATCAACAAAAAAGGAGAACTAGAGAAAGTAAATAATAGACACTGCCCCGAAATAGACAAAATACGACAATAATAGACTCAAATACGAAAAAAATTAATAGACTCTGGCATATTCGAGACGAATGTGTAGTTCGTATAGGCAATCTTAGCCGAGTGGTAATGTACTACCTTTTTTTTTCCCCGATATACAAACTAGATTTTTCCATTCTAGACTCCAATCTTAACTCAACGATGATTGTCATAGTGGGTTAGGAAGAGCAGTCGAACTACAAATTTATTAAATTTCTTCCAATAATTGTATTCTCTTAATGCTATATAAAATGTATTATTCCATGCGTAAGCCGAACGATTTTAGCAACATGTTGATGAATGGCATTAATTTAGTCACTTATTCGAATCTTGATTTCCCTAAGTGAGTGAGTGAATAAAAACGTCGCATTGTTCAGCTACACAAGGGCTTTTGGCGACGAACCTCGTTACTTTGAAACATGGTCAAGTGACGAGGATGACACCTGAGCTGGCACCCCATCTCCTAACTACCACATCACACCAACGGGAGGACGTTTGAGCTCTTGACACATTTAACGTGCATCGCTCTCCTACACGGTGGGTCTTTAGTGGTCCGGGCTCAAATCGTCACAAACCAGCCACGATCCGATACCTTGACCACTAGGCTACCACGGCCTTCCTGATTTCCCTCTAAAGACCCATAATGAAAAATATAGTAGATGTGTGTTGTTACTCATGAACAAAGAACTTCCTTTGAAATCAAACTAATTATTTTTCTTTGTTTCAAAACTAAAAATACGATGGGTGTGGGTTTTTAAAATTAAGAATGAAGGAACAATGGATTTCCAGAAGTTTTTAAAGCACTAAATAATTAATTATTGATTTCGTAGAGAGAGTAATAATGTGATGAAGAAAACTAAAAAAAATGTTATTTTATTCACGGTCACTTGTATTTCTTTTTAATATGTGGTTATTAAAGCAGGGCAATGTGCGAGATTTGACAAAACATGTGTTATTAAAGTGAATAAAAAATTAAAGTCGTAGTGGCAATATTTAGTTGCATCTCTTTTGGATATTATAATGGCCTCTAAATGTCGTGACAACCCTTTCCACAGAAGATATTTTACCATATTCTTCTTGCAAAACTTGTTTCAAATGAGCTTTGTTTCTAAATATGAGTTTTTGGACCACTATTTCGAGTATATCCTAAGGATTTTCAATGGCATTGATGTCGGAGCTCTGTAGTGATGGTGTGTAAAAGGCGGCTGGAATGAGAAGCACTCTAAATCGCTTGATTTCTCCCAAGAGCAAGCTCACATTAAGGCACAAGGATCCCACCGTCATGCTGTACGCTTCTCCCATCTGGGCAGGGGCGGCAGTTACTCACCTGAAAAGATTACACACTTTTCAAAACATTCAACTGCGTAGAGCAGCAAACACACCTTGGTTTGTCAGGAACGAAATCTTGCATAAAGATCTTAATGTTCCGCCGCTTCTTGATTTCATCAAAAAACAATCAGAAAATTTTTTCAACCGGTTACCACAGATTTCAAATGAATCTATCAGGGAAATCCCGGTTAAAGATAATTCTATTCCTAGCTCTTCTAAGAGACCTAGAGCAGTTCTTAATCACTCGCGCGTATCAACACTTCCCAGCTCTGAAAAGGATAAGAATGTCTTGATACGAATTAAAAAGATATGAGCTTTATTGTTACACTAGTTGTCTTCTTTTGCAAGACTTCACTCACTCTAATTATTCCCCTCCCCCGCTCCATGCAAGTTTTTGTTCGCGTTTAGTGTGGTAACTTCACCCCTTATGATCTTATTTCAAACTCCTCTACCTTTTCTTACTTTCTTCCAAGTGGTTATTTAAAACTTCCTTTCAATAACCGCACGCAGTTATCTTAGAGGTAACGTGTAACGGACTTAAAAATATTTTTCTCTTAATCCTTGTTATTAAAGAAATATATCCCTTCTGTCCTCGTTCCGTCGAGATGCGGCAGACGGTTGAAAGACGGGCTTTACAGTCATGGAGATGTGACGTCATTTTATCTTCATTTTTCCTATGAAAGCAAAACAGAAACTAAATCAACTGGGAGAGTGGTTTCTACCCACCCTTCCACCAGCGTTGTTGCGCTGCATTTAATGTGGACTGCTTTCTATTTTTATATGTAGCTTCAACAAATTGTTCTCTGTTCAATTTATTATTATGAGTGGATAATAGAGCTTTCTCTAAGGTTCCACGTAAATGTATAACCGTTACCGTTTTGGTGGTGTGTAACCGCTGTTTACTATGAAAAGACAATGCATTCCGACGTTACATGCATGAGTTTCGGATCGTTGTCCTGTTGGATAAGGATATTTCCATCGAAACCCAACTTTTTAGTACTTTCCTTTAGATTGTTCTGAGGTATATCCAAGGAAACCATGTGATCCATAATGCAATCTATATAAATTTTATTTCATATTCCAGATCAAGCCATACAATCCCAAATCATGACATACGCACCACTGTAAATTAACTGTAGGGTGTAAGCACTTTGGATCCAAATCATTATTAAGTTTCTCCGTACGGTACACACCGCCACTGCTAAAAATGTTGAATTTACACACGCACTTTCAGCACTAAATGTACTGTTCAGTTGTTTTCCAAAAGTTACTGGTCTTCATTTGAGGAATATTTGTAAACTCCAAATGCTTTTTCTGATTTTGCAAGTGATGAACGGTTTCTTTCTAACAACTCTACTTTTATATCGAGCTTGTCTAATTACATTTCTTATAGTTTCAACATTTACACTTCTACGTGTGATTTCAGACGTTTCTGTGGTAGCCCAGTGGTTAAGGTTTTGGATCATGGCAGGCATGTCATGAGTTCGAGCCCTGTACCACTGAAGACCCGCCGTGAAGGGCAGCGATACACGTTAAATCTGTCGAGAGCTGAAACGTCCTCCCGTTGGTGTGGTGTGGTAGTTAGGAGAGAGGGTGCCAGATCAGGTGTCGTCTAAGTCACTTGACCATGGTTCAAAATTACGTGGTCCGTCGCCAAAAGTCCTCTTGTAGCTGAACAGTGCGACGTTAATATTCACTCACTCACTCATAAGTTTCTGCAATATGTTTCAATGCACTTACTTTAGGACCGATCTTGATTCCTTTCAAAATTTTCCTTTCTTCGCGACGTCACTCAGAATACCTTTCCTTTTTTTCTCCTCATCTACATTTATTTTTTATCAATACATTATTTTACAATTTTATCGTGATTTTGTTAGCGTGTGGGGCTTCTGCCAACAATTTCAGATTTTTCATAAAATTTCCTTTTTTTAAATAATTCAAATACGAATTTCCTTACACTCAGTACCGGTTTCTATTCAAAGAGCCATTTTTCAAATAAAAGTTTGGCTTTTGTTTCATGTAACAAGCTGAATCGCACAAAAAGGACCATTGAAACGCTTTAAGATAAAGTTACACAAAAATTAAATTAGATCAGTAGTTTAGCAGAAAATATTTAGTGGTAGTTAAACATATTTTTCATAAGTGTATTCTCAATTTTGTGAGGCAAATATCTGATAATGTTTATTTAAAATGTTTCGGAAATTTTTCAATTTAGGTGTATTTCGTTGTGATGATCCTTTACTCAGTGGCTTAGCGTGAAGGGGGGCCGAGGGGGCCATGGCCCGGGCGGCATATGAAAAAGTGCGGCAGCAAACACCTCGAGATTTAAATTCAAAAAATATTTCAAACTCCGAATCGTGCCCACGCGATGACACTGACGGAAACAAGCAAAGGCTTTGATACACGCACAGATGCAGGAAGTTTATTAGTGGCTATGCAATCGCATTCGATTTTATGTTACTTAGGCTTCTGGCAACCGGTACTGTGTGAAGTCAATGATGCTCAAAATTATTTGCAAACACAGAGGAACGAAATATCCATCGTGAGTGAATATTAACGTCGCACTGTTTAGCTACACGAGGGCTTTGACGACGGACCTCGTAATTTTGAACCACGGTCAAGTGACGAGGACGACACCTGAGCTGGCACCCCTCTCCTAAATACCACACCACACCAATGGGAGGACTTTTGAGCTCTCGAAAGTTTTAACGGGTATCGCGCCCCTTCTCGGAGGGTCTTTAGTAGTTCTGGGCTCGAACTCGTGACATACCTGCCACTATCCGATACCTTGACCACTAGGCTACCGCGGCCACATGAAATATCCATCAATGTTTTCAAAAAATACATGCTTTATAGTCCTATTAGAAGCAAAACGAGAGGAATTCGTGGATGACGCTTCAATACATGCTAAAAGTTTATGTGAAGAGCTTGAAATTTCTTTTGAACAACCCAAGACGTATCGGGAGGAAGCATATATTTGGCAACGGAAGTAAAAGTTTTCAGTTGTCGTATGAAGATGACTGGAGGCGAAAACTGTTTTCTTCAATAGACAGAGTAACTGATGAAATTCGAACAATATTCCAACAATTGCAGAATCCAGCGTAAAAGTCTGCTATTTCAAGGGCTGAAATGATATTAGCATGGACCAACTTAACTTAGATCAAGCTCCTCAAGGTATTAATAAGGAAGTCCAATTTGAGCTCGTACGTCTACAAGCTTTCGCGTAGCTGCAACACACCCAGGCTGTAAAAAAGAACTCATTAGGTCCGGCTCTCAGGGTTTATTAAAATGTATTATTGAATCCAAACTTGAAGAGACTTACCAAACATTTTCATAATATTGAGAAATTTTTAACATCAAGCATCAGTAATGTCAGTTGCTAAAAAAGCTTCTCTAAGCTAAAATTAATCAAAAATTATCTCAGATCGACTATGTCTACGTTAAGGTTAACAAGTTTAGCTATTTTGCAAGTGAACATGACATACATATTGATATTGGCAATTGTATGAAAGATTTTTTGCTGTGAAAAAGGCACGAAAAGTGCATTTTTAATCAATAAAAAATTTAAAGCTGATTTTTTTAATTTTTACTAATTTTATTGATTAATAATTAAAATAGAGAGATGGCGAATTTCCGGTCGGATCCAGGTGGCGAAAGCCCACGCTACCCCACTGCCTTCATTTTTAATTTAAATTCAACCATCTGTTTTGTGTAAAAATATAAACATGTTTACACGCATCGGCACAATGTGTTATTTACATTGAAATTTGAATTCATCAAGTAAAAGTAAGTTGAACTCTCAATTGTTTGCGACTGTAGAGGTTGATTGATTTATTGATTGAATATTTAAAGTCACATGTTCAGTCCGAGGGGGGCGACGTCCCCGTTTTTTAACCCTGGGCGGAGGGGGACACCTGAGCCACCCCCCTCCAAAAAACACACCCCACCAACGGAGGCGTTTTGCCGACAGATTTAACGTATCGGCCCCCAGGAGGCTTGGGCGGGGCCCAACTCAACGGCAAGCCGCTGTCCGATACCCATACCACTCGACTACCGCGGCCACGCTACTGTATAGGAGTAATTTGGATAGATATCATGTGAATCTCGTGTTTTCTTCAAAATATTATTGTTATTCCCTCCATTTTCTGATATATATATTCCTGATATATTTCCTGATATATCCCAATTTGATAATAAATCTCCTTTAAAAGATATTTAAGATAAAATACGGCATATGTTGAGAAAATCCGATAACTTACATTAAACATTCGGCTTACTTTCTCTATAAAATGACTATAATAAAATAGGTGGCCGCAGTAGCCTAGTGGTGAAGGTATCGGATCGGGGCTGGCATGTCGCGAGTTCGAGCCCAGTACCACTAAAGACCCGCCGTCTAGGGCAGCGATGCGCGTTAAATCTGTCGAGATTTAAAACGCCCTCCCGTTGGTGTGGTGTGGTAGTTAGGAGAGGGGTGCCAGCTCAGGTGTCGTCCACGTCACTTGATCATGGTTCAAAATTACGAGGTCCGTCTCCAAAAGCCCTCGTGTAGCTGAGCAGTGCAACGTTAATATTCACTCACTCAATACGGTAAATCCGGACCCCAAGACCTCGCGCTATCCTTGTGAGTCATGTAGACAAGCAATTAGGATAATAGGATTAATAGGACAAAACAATAGGATAATTTAATTATAATTAATAAAAATTAATCGATAAAAACTAATTATATTCAAAAAGTATACAAATACATCCACGTTGGGACCATTTTGGTGACTTGTATCAAAACTTTAAAAGGTTTTTTTTCTCGTATTTTAAAGCGCTGATTTCAGCCGAAATTTTCTATACAGGATGGGTTTGAGTGACAATATGGCCGCGGTAGCCGAGTGGTATAGGTATCGGATCGTGGCTTGCCTTGTCACAAAGTTCGGCAGACCACTAAGACCCACCGTTGGGGCGCGATGCACGTAAATCTGTCGAGAGCTAAACGTCCTCTCGTTGGTGTGGTGTGGTAGTTGGGAAAAGGGTGCCAGCTCAGGTGTCGTCCGCCCGGACCTTTTAAAAATTTACGTGGTCCGTCGCCAAAAGCCGTCGTGTAGGCTGAGCGGTGCGACGTTAATATTCAATCAATCAATTGAGCTATGCCCCCGAAAAACCGTTATGTAAAAGAGGCTTTTGCGCGTTAAATCCGTCAAGGATTAAAGTTTTCACATTGATGCGCTGGAGAAATTTACAGAAGTAGTGCTAGTTCTGGCGTCATCCTCGTCCTTTTACCATCGTTAAGATTTATAAGTCGAGACACCAAAACCCCCCTTGTGCACTTTTAAATTGTGGCGGAACCTTTAAATGGGTGTGCCGTAGAAATAGGCCGTTTCCCCAAATTTTTCCCAAGCATAAAAATCAGATTAATTTAACAAAAATTATTCCAAAAATTTCCTTTTACTACTGAATCAGATTTACAATTGGATATAGTTCAAATTTATCGTTCTGAGTTCTTTATGAGTTCTGTCTTATTTTAACAATATCTAGACAGTACTCCCTATTTCAAGAATGTTAAATTGAGCTTTATATGTACCTTTTTCTCAGAGTGAGTGAGTGAATATTCATGTCGCACTGTTCAGCTACACGTGGGCTTTTTGCGATGGACCTCGACATTTTAAACCATGGTCAAGTGACAACGATGACATCCGAGCTGGCACCCCATCTACTAACTCCACCCAACCCAGAACTTTGCCTCTGGACGATTAAACGTGCACACCCTCCTTGGGTTTTAAGGGGTTACTGGCTTTATGAATGCACCACGATTACCTGATCACAGCTACCAGCCCAGTCTTTCCAAAAAACGTTAAATTTAAAAACTTAAAATTCTGTCTTTATATTAAGTATACTTTTATATTTGTACTGAAGTGAAGTGAATTTTTTTAAATATATTGTTTGGTTTTTTCAAATACATGCAACGTAAAATTATCACTATGAATTTTTTGAAAACATGTTTTTTACACCATAACTGCTCTTCTGCAAAATATTTTGGGAAAATCCCTCAAAGCTCACTTTAGTATGTATTGAATGTGTATATGTAACTACATATCAGTTATATGCAGTAAAAGAGCTGCATGGACATTCATTCTGTAGAATCTCAGAAAACCGTACACGCGTAGTTTGAAAACAATCATTTTGAGAAAATTGTATTTTTAATGTAAAAAGTCACTTCATCACCAAAATAATGAATTACAACATGTATTTGTCCTTTTTTATAAAAAATATTAGTATCTTCTTATACATATAATGTATTTTACGTAAAATAGGAAACAAGATAGTCTTAAATTGCACAGAAAAAACATACATAGCATTTTTAACTTTTTGTTTAACGAGATATTTTGTATCATTTACATAAATTCTCTCAAATTCTGTATCAATCTTTGAAGAATTGCAAATATTAAAGTTGACCATAAGTCATCATAAAATTATGTGAAAATGCATCAATATGGTTTTTGTGTGCATTTAAAAACACAGTATTATACGACATTTTGAACGTTTTCATTAATATTTTGTATATATTTGCATGCAAACAGTATTTGAGAGTATCAGATCTCAAAAGTTTCCCTAAACTGGTCAAAGGGTTTCTGTGTGTGAAACAGCCAAAATAAAACTGCTTTTATGTTTTTAACATGATATTTGTGTATTTTTAAGCATGTAACAAGCTTCTGACAACAAAAGCATTACACATCTGAGTTACAGTTGGGTACCTTTTATTGAAAATCTCTTGGATATTTGTACAATAAATAAACATTTATATTTATACTAATGGGAATTTTTTCAAATATTTGTTTAGTTTTTTTCAGAAGCATGCACCATAAAAGTATCTATTAATTTTTTGTAAATTGTCATTTTTTTCTACGATATCCGTCTCCAGACAAATATTTTTGCAAAATCTTAAAAAGCTCACTTCAGTACATATGGTTACATATCAGTGTAAAGTTATGAAAAAAATTTCATGTGCATTTATCCATTAGATTCTGAGAAAAAGGCACATGCTGTATTAAAAACATTTTTGAGAAAATTGCATTTTTACTACAAAGTGTCACTTCATCATAAAAATAATGAATTACAGCATGTATGTGTCCCATTTTATTAAGTGGCCGTGGTAGCCGAGTGGTATGGGTATTGGATCGTGGCTTGCCTTGTCACGAGTTCGAGTCCCGTACCACTAAACACCCGCCGTGTAGGGCAGCGATGCACGCTAAATCTGTCGAGAGCTGAAACGTCCTCCCGTTGGTGTGGTGTGGTAGTTAGGAGAGGGTGCCAGCTCAAGTGTTATACACGTCACTTGACCATGGTTCAAAATTACGTGGTCCGTCGCCAAAAGCCCTCGTGTAGCTGAACAGTGCGACGTTAATATTCAATCAATCAAAACCCATTTTATTAAACATTAGTATCTTTTAAATGTACTTTTACTAAAATAGGAAACAAAAATGTCTTTAAATTGCCCAGAAAATGCAGATGTCATTTTTCCGTTTTTGTCTAAAAAAAAAGGTTTAATAGAATACTATATTATTTTTTTTATCCAACAATCATCTATTCGATACGGCCACTGTAGCAAAGTGGTCATTTTTGCGAATTCATGCCTGACTTTCTCAGGTAGTGGATTTTAAAAGTAGTGCCACTGAAAGCCAGCCCTGTAAAAGGGCTGATACGCGTTAATTCCAGTGAGGTGCAGTTTTTTCATGGGTTGGTGTGAAAGTTTGGAGAAGCTCACGTGTTCTCTCATCACTTGACCTCAGTGGCGTAACGTATACTCCCGTAGCCCCACGTCATAGGGGGGCGGGGTAGGATTCTTGGGAGCCGAATCCTGACTGATGCCACGCCCTTTGTAAGATCCTGTGTGGGGCCCAAAATCTGACAGTTCAGAGAGACCTAATATTCTACGTTACACCACTGCTTTGACCTTGGTTTCAAACATCAAGATCTGTCGGCAGCAGCCCTCGTGTTGCCTCAGAGCTACTTAAATTAAAAACCGAATAAAATCAAGTTGTTTAAAAAGTTTCTCTTATCCTCAATCTATCTCAGTCTTCTGATCAAAGACTAAATAGTCGAATGATTAAAAATTGATGGTCAGTGAGTGAGTTAGATTTATATTTACGAAGCACTATAAAAGCTGCATGAGGGCTATTGGCGATGAATCTCATAATTTTGAACCATGATCAACTGACAAGCATGACACTTGAGCTGGCATCCCTCTCCTAACTTCCATCCCTACAACGCAGGACGTTTGAGCTTCGACATATTTAACGTACATCGGCCTCTTCTACTTGGAAGCGGTACTAGGCTCAAACTATAGATACGCCAGCCAGAAGTTCGTGATCTTGACTACTAGGCTACCGGGACAATTAAAACTGATGATACACGCAATTTTTTGGTAATTTAAGAATGCTATTGTAAGGCGATTTTTACATCTAAATATAAGAATAGCTTCCGATTTCATTTGTTCATTTACGCCACGTTTTAATACAAATCCGGGCGATTGACGAAGAATTTCATAATTTTGAGTCTGTGGAGTCAAGGGTATTTAAATAAAACCCCACTCTAAATTCCTAGCCATAGGAATGTGAGGACTAAAATCAAACTCAGATTTAATGTTCTATGATCACTAGACTACCGTGGCTAGGGTAGCTATCAAAACAATCCAGATGTAGCACTAACCTTGCTGTGAAATGTTCACTGGTTAGCCTAGCATAAGACGGACATTAACCAATTACAGTTCATTTGTTCAACTTTCAATTGCTGAAATATCCTGGAAATACACGGAAGAATTTGTGTCATTGATTAACGTGCTTTAAGTATCTTGTGAACTTACTTGCTTACCGATTCGTAGTTTTCGTGTTAAAAACTTTCATAATGCTAAAATCTAGAGTTCCCCCAATAACGTATTATTACTCTTTGAAATAATATAACACAGAACCCAAACTATGTAATACTTTGTGAGAAGTCCACATTTTATTTCGATTCTTAATGTCAAACCAAAATATGTACAGTTACTTTTTAATTAAATTTGTCATATTTTGCTGGCATATGTCTTGATTGTGTATTCATTTCGTGTAAAACATAAATAATCAGAACTGGTAGCTAACGATGATGAGAGATTTTCTCAAAATGCACTTTCGATTCCTCGAAAATGATTTTTAACCACTTGGACCAACTAGGTGTTCTACATTAATGTATTACCTTGAATGACACAAATGGACTGAGAAAAGTAGTGGCAAAATGTGCTACAAGTTCCATGTATTACAAGTTCTATCTACTTAGTTTCAGAAGGTGACTATCGAGACCAGATAGTACGTTTTTGTCTGAACAGCTTTGCTTAGAGTTTTAAACCTACAACACCAACTTAGAAAGAGCAGTATTATAAAATAATACGAGTGCTTAAAATATTCCAAAGAAAAATTAAAAAAACTTTAAAAAAATTTAAAATGTTCAAACGCTTTAAAAATAGTATGCTCTGTCGTTTCTAAAAATCTGTACATGATATGGAGAAAAAGGTTTTTTTTTCCATTTTAGCACACTAAAAACAAAGATTAGCAAAATTTAACAAATTAGATTTTGAGATGTAGACCTAAGCAATTATTATAAAGAAAAATTTCAAAAATCAAAATGTGAACATTTTTAGGAACCAGCCATTTAAAAAATTAAATTGCCGATTATTGAGACTCGGAAACGCTGATTGATGGAATCCATAACGCTTTCCAAACCATTTTAAATGGTACTTGGGCAGCACTCAAAAAATTCAACTTGCTGGTCATAAACATCTTCACTGAGATCATAGACTAATCTAAGTATAAAACCTTTCCATTGGGCACTCTTCAAAATGGGATAAGCGATCGATATATAATCTTTCTCAATAGCCGCTTGTGAAATAAAGTTTATAAGTGATTAATGAAACTTTTCAATGACGTTTTTTTTTTCTCTTATGCGATCGGTGGTTGACCATGGTCTTCTGGAATGGCTCTTTTGAACATTCTTAAAAGCACCTTTTTTAAACTTACATACAAATGAGTAATTGGGACTTATTTTGGTGCATCTCACTGAAACTTTGTTCAGCGCTGTCTTCGGCTAATGTTAAAGAACAGGAGCCACATTCGGAATATTTTTTCAGATAAAGTACTCAAACATTAATACTATATTCTCTGTGGTTTCACTATCCTGTAGAGAATCACTTATTTTATGCTACTCATTTTTATCCCAGTTTTGATACATTTTTTTCTTTTAAAAAATGTGTTTCGCATTTTTTCTCCTACACCGTAATGCTAAATGAGCTATCCTTTATATGTTAAAAGGAAAAATGGATTATTTACGAAATATTTTGAAATTTTAAAAACACTATATTATAAACAAATGCATGAGTTACAATGTCGCAAATTTTTGAAAAAAATTGAGGCAATTTTTTTGTCCGTAAATGTGCTCGCGTTAAGTTCACACTTTCTCGCATATGACTAAAACAGCCTTAAACTGTCTTCACTTATGTTCTCAGTCTTCTAGTGCCACTTACAAATGAGTTCTTTGCTCAAATTTTAGTCAGACTTCTGCCATCATTTTCGGCCACCCCACCCGAGAAAGTTACAAAAAGTGTGGCCGTTATAAACACTTAAAAAGTGCTTACATTTTATAGGGTCACCTTGTATTTGCAAAGTAATATATAAATTAGAAGGTCGTGTTTGTTCAAAATTTTACCTCATGAATTGCACACCCAGGGATAACAGATTTATTTTAATATCACCAGCACTCAATACATCTACGAAAAATTAATTTCGTCTTTTACATGTGTTCAAAGAGATAAAGATTCGAATAAACTGTAACGATTTATAATTCTAATATTACCATACATAACGCTTAGATTTTATGACTAGAAAGATTAAAACTTAGTACATGCCTATATTTCCCAACAGCAGTCAATACGACTGCATTGTGAAAGCATAACAATGTGTAAAGAAATTTGTTTGAAATTAATTTAATATTTTTTTATTATTTACAATCATAATTAGAGTTATTAGTAAATACTGACAATAAAATAAATTACTTCACTTGGGAAAAAATACATTCAAAATAAATTCCAAGAAATTGTGTCATTATATACATAGTGCAGTCAGGCAGTCAAATAAAGGCAGTCAAAATGACTTCCTTGGGCAATCTAGTGTTAACTGTCTACTCCAAGTACATTGTGCCAGAATTTCTCTGCACTATTTGCTAGCCGTATAGAATTTTCCACACTCAGATTAGTATTATAATTAGGGTGGAGGAGAAAAATTACAACTTTAAATAGAAGGAGAAAATGCTGAATGAGCTTTGCTTAAAGGCGACATCTTTTGAGAAAAGAATGAGATGGATCATATATTTTCATCCAAATCAAGAAATTTGTAACTAGGCTTTTCACACCTGAATACAAATCCTAATTTTTTTAAATTTATTTTCCAGAATTTTATACATTCACTATGCTAAGAAATATAAGGAGAGATTAATTGAAATCAAATCTTCTACTTTGTTAACATTTTAAATGATTTTAATAAACAAAGCGGAATAAAGTTA
>BMAV01000040.1:282745-300276 GCA_019973955.1 Trichonephila inaurata madagascariensis | reverse complement strand
GTTTTAAGGACATTATGAAAAAAAAATTATTTAAATACAATAATTTGGCAAAAAATTAACTTAGTATAACCTTTTTTCCAAATGTTCTCCTTTTGTAAGAAATGCTTCTATTGTATTAATATTTTGCCTGTATTCAGCTCAGACCTCTCTACAGAGGCTCAACTAGAATTTTTGAAATGCATAACTCGGAAGTCGGTTTATCCATGTTTTACGAAAACAGAGGGAAGATATTTTAAGAAAATACGTCGATAATTATTTCAAATGGTTGTAACTCTGAAAATAATTTGATTTTTTCAAAAATCATAGTTGAGCCTCTGTACAGAGGTCTAAGCTATATACAGGCAAAATATTAATACAAGCATTTTTTACAAAAGGAGAACATTTGGAAAAAAGGTTATTCTAAGTTAATTTTTTGCCAAAATATTGTATTTAAATTATTTTTTTTTCATAATTGCCTTAAAACAATTTTATACATGTATTCTAATCTAAGTGACACTAAATATCATGACAATTATACATATATGCGCTTTTTTAAAATCATGGTTCCGAACGTAGTCGGATACCTTAAATCAGTCTTGCAGGCTTTGCCACAAAATATATGTATGCATTGTAAATAATTTTGAAATGCAGACCATTTTTAAAAGATTAATCTCATAAAATTTATTTTCAGTGTATAACCAGCTCATTTTGACATCCTTGGGAATGAAGAAGCTGGTTTTCTAGCTAAAAAAAGAGCCATCGTGATTTTAAAGACCCACAAGAATTTCAACTTTTCATTATTTGAGACTTCTTACAGACATGACCTTCAAATATAATTTTAAAATGGAACATACATAGATTTTAAAAAGCAAGAGCTGGGCAATCTTGAACGAGAACCCATTCTAGGTTCCTGTGAAGCCCCTGAAGAATCCGATGTAGCTCATTTCAGGCTGTTGACGGGGCATGATTGCATGGGCTCATATCTCTATGGAATTGATATCGCCGACTGTACTCTTTGTGACTCTGGTCAGCATATGACTGATGAACATTTATACATTAGACCTTTACTAAATAATTTTAATATGTTCAATTTATGACTGTCACATTGTGACGGATCTATACGTGATTTTCTAATTAATCTTACTGGGAAATCTTCGGGGTCTCAATTCACGTTATTCACAAACAACTCTCCGGAAGAAGAGAATCGTGATAAGTAAATTAACTTACTATAAATAGGCGAGGTGTTCTAGATAGAAAGAGCGAAGGAAAGAAGATATACCCGAGCCAGTTTAGATTACTACTGAAGGTATAATATTAGAGTGATTTGATTCTTATGAGAAGGAAACCTTAAAGTGACCATTGTTCACAAAAATTGAATTAAGATTAGATTAAATTGGGTAATAGCTTAGATCCTTAATTAAAAGAAGGATCAAGTTTGCTAGTCACCTAATCTCTCACGTTTTACTGTAGTTGTTCCACTTTCATGGTTTTCATTGAGACTTTCTCTTAATATTATTAGTTGAAATTTTGTCTGTTTTTAGAGGGAAAATAGATTAGGTGAATCATGTCGAGTGTTTCTTCCCTTCCTCCCACACATCTAGGTGTCTGCGAGAGTGACGCGAGCCTCTAACAACATGATGAAGACAAACACATGTTATCCTTTGAATTCAAAACAGATATCAAACTAAATTTACTTGTTGCTCAATTTGTAAAAGTTAGATAAAATTTCCTAATTTCATAAAATTTTATTTCTTAACATTTCATTTCGTCAAATGCTATTAAGCAAAAATCTTTCTTTATGAGTGGTATATTAAATAAAATGAATTTTGTCTACCTGTGCGTTATTACTGTTGAAAATTTTATACTTGTTAAGAGAAAGTTTCCGACAAGATCAAAATTTGGCAACAGCGTAGCGCATGAACTGATTATCTAGAAACACGCGATTGCTTTTATCGTGTGACTATGACGTCACATGAGTTTTTGAACTGATTGCCTAAAACCACATGGTTATCATTATCATGTGACAAATGACGTCGCAAGAATAGAGTCCATTGGGTTATCACAAAATATTGAAGAGCTCGTACACTAGCAGCATAGTTTCTATTTGTATAGTCTGGCAGAATTCACAAAATAAAAATAAATAATCAATGAATGTAAATTTGTAGCACAGATGAAAATGTTAATTTTGATATTTTATCAATATTTGGAAATTTATTTTCCATAAGAAATGCATAAATGAATTAAGAAGAAATATCGAGTAATTCTTGTCTTATACAGAGCTACATTGAAAATTTGAATTCATATTTGAAATAAAAATAATGAAATTCAGTCGAAACTCCATATTACGAACCTCTATATTGCGAATTTTTACATACAAAGAACTTTTTCCTGGAACTAAGAACATTTCAAAATTTTCTTCGTAAAATAACCTCCCAATAGTGAAGTGCATTTTCCATATAAAGATATTTTTTCTTGTGATTCAATTTTTTTTTATCTAATTTTGACTTATTCATTTTTATGACACTTCAAGTTATTCTATCTTTTAACACAATTTAAAAAGGTCATAAACCTTGAACTAATTTTATTAGGTGTCTAACTCACTGACAGCAATATAATTCTGGGCGTTTCATCGAAGAAGTGCAACAATTAACCCCCATTGACCAATTCACTAAAAACATTATCTACATCTTCTTTCATCTTTTTCCTACTGGTCTCGTGTCTCCGTGCCCTCGAATTAGTCTCCGTTTCCTTGTAGTTTCGATTATTTGTACTGGTAACTTCGTTTCTTGAAGCTCAAAAAGGTCAAACGTAAATACTTGAACACCCAACAAAACAAAAAATTAATTCTTCAGAAAGTGGATAAAGGTGTCAAGAAAAGCGATATTGCTCTAAAATTTGGTATTCCTCCAAATAACTTATAAATTATTATAAAAATTTGAGATAAGTTAAAAATTATGATTCAGCGAATTCTTGTTCAAAACGTTTAAGAACATGTGTCTAGGAAAATGTTGAGGAGGCAATTTTGAAGTGGATACAGATAATGCGAGTTAAAGATGTTCCGACTTTTGGACCTTTCGTAATATAGAAGGCTTTTCACTTTGCGAAGGCATTGGGATACGACAAATTTCTAGGTAGCAATGGATGGGTAAAAAAATTTAAGAAAAGATACGGAAAAATGTGCCAGAATTTATTTTTGGTGCATTGCAAAGATGTGAGGTGTATTATCATACAAAGAATTTTTCAAACAAAATTAACAAATTTTATGAATAATTAAATTTGAGGATGCAGGTGATAATGCATGTTTAGAATTTCTAGTTACAAAATAATATATATATTTAAAATTACTTGTATGGTTTAATCTATAAAATGTCTTTAAAATCCATTGATTTTAATATAAAACTATTTTCTTAATGTTGAAAATACAGTATATTCCCTGACATTCTTTTTTCTTGTTTTCCTTGCATTTTTTTTTTTTTTATTGATGGGTAAGATATATAAAATAAATTAATATTAATTTACAAAAGTTTACTTTTCTTAATGTATAGTCTATAAATTTAAAATTTGTTTTATGTAGTTTAGAAAGTATATTGAAACATGAACCTCTATATAATGAATTTTTCATATAGTGAAATTTTCGGGGGGGGGGGGGTTATTTAGCAACTTCATTATATAGAGGTCAAATTATATTTCGATCCTTGTTAATTAAAGATTTTTTGAAATTGCATTGGATTCGAAATCGGATCCTATTATACAATTATAATACATTATGCAACAAAAGATTTTATTACAAATAAATTTATATATATACGCAATGCGTCAAATAATTTTTCAGATTTATACCAGAGAGTAAGTTCTAATGACACCAAGAGTATAAATGCGCATGTGTCATAACGTCCATGGTATGCAGACACACCACTGCCAACAAGCTGTGAGAATTAAATTAAGTAGGTGAGAGAAGACAAGCGTTCATTACAGAAGCGAATTTTTTTTTTTTTATGTTTATTTTTTAAGAGGGAGGAAAGAACTGTGATTAAATTTAACGCAAAACTTGCTTAAAGTGTTTCGGAATCATACCAACTCATGAAACAAGTTTAAGGGGACTGTTGCTTAAGTAGATTAAATTTTTCTGTGTGGTACAAACATTTTTTGGATGGAAGAGATACAGTAGAATGTGTGATCAAAGTAGTAAAACACCAATTCCAAACAGGACACCTGAAGTTATTGGATATTATTTCCTGGCAAACAATTGCTGTTTGTCTCTAAGTTTGATGAAAGACACTTTAAGCACCAACAAAGAAACGCTTCGAACCATCCTTCATGAAAATTCGGGCAAAACGAAAGTGTGTGCTAAATTTGTTCCACATACTTTAATCTCTGAACAAAAGGCATTGTAAAGTGCACATTGCAGATATATCCTTTTAGCAACTGAAAATGATCCAGAATTTTAGATGTCCATTATAACGTGTGATGAACCCTGGTGTTTACAATAAGATTCTTAAATGAAGCTACAAAGTGTGAAAAAGAAATCACAAAATTCCTTGCAAGCCAAATTACCAAGGAAAGTTTCATCCAAAATCAAAACAATGTTCATTACACTCTTCGATAGTAAGGGTTGTATTACTTAGTTGTTTTAATGCGTTTGATGGCCAAAATTTGTCGAATTCGTCCAGAATAGCGGACTGAACGCAGTTGGTTACGTTGCTCGAAAATGCAGCCAGTTACACCCTCTTTATTGTTCGTCAAATTTTGGCAAAAAAAAATGTCTGTATGTTGATCCATCCCTTGTTCATCTTATTTTAACATCCTGGGACTACTCGTTATTCCCGAAACTTAAACTAAAGTTAAAAGGGTGTTATTTTGAGGATCTTTTGACCATACAATACATTCGACGCAACCTTTCCAGGCCATTCAGCAATGTGATTTACAACAGGCGTTCAATTCATTAATAAACAGCATAAACAAGTGCATTGAAACTGGAGGGCTCTATTTTGAATAAAAAACTAAAACTGAAATTAATGTCTTGTTTCCATCCTTTTTTACTGACGCAGCCTTAAAACTTATTTGATGCTATGTGTATCCATGACTTGATAATATTGATTTAAATAAAATAAATGATTACCATTTAAAAAAAATTTTACATGAATTTCGAAATATTTGCTGATTATGAAAATGACATTTATCATTCTTAATTCTTAAAATAAAATAAATGAGTTCGTATTTATATTTATTCCATGAAGTGAGAAAATTCAATTTATTTATATTTACTCCATAAAATAAGAAACTAACATCAATCTATATGTTTTATTACAAATTACTTTCCTTTTGTCAAAATAAATAAATAAAATTGTTCAAAAACAAAATTTTTATTTAAAAAAATATTTAATTTATAAATATTAGTAACTATCACTAAAATATTGCAAAAGTTCAGCAATATTTTGCCATTTTTTCAAATAAAAGTAGAAAATGTTTAAACAGAAAAACATTTCTTCCCTTAAAAGTAAGAAACATTCTAGACCAAGAAAACGTCAAGTTAATTACAATTCCAAACTAACTACGTAACACTCTTACCAACGCGAGTGTCGAAAAAACCGTAGAGTCAGTAGAAAAAAAGAAACAGATGCTATTCTTTCTGAGTAAATGACTGAAAATACAATTTAAGATGAAGATAGACACTCTCTATCCTCTTTAGATCCGTGTTCTAAGAAATAAAAGAAGAATGAGAGAAATAAAAAAAGTTAAAAAAGGCAGGAAAAGCTTGGAGAAAAATGCCAAAAGGGCAAGACATCTCCAAGAAAACGCTCTGGAAAAGGGAAAAACAACTACTACGACTGCTTACGAAGACTTCCATTTAGTATGCAGTTAATTTGTTTCGTTACACAGACGTGACAGTTATTTTCTTTGTTGCGCTGTCCTTCTAGAAACTTTTCTTTCCGTGAAAGAAGAAAATTCTCAAAACGGTTGGATTTTGCCTTATTACATTTCAAATAAACGAAGTTGTTTTCGGAATATTTTAATGCTTTACATATTTTCATTTTTTTTTTTTATTTTTAGATTTAAATGAATGTGATAGAAGACATCGAAATTTACTTAAAACTTAAATAATATTATTTAATTTTGTGTCGTTTCGCAGACAAAAAAAATAAATAAAAGTCTTTTGCAGCTATATTATTAAAAATATTGTCTCTTGTGAATTAAATTATTACATTCAGATATTTTTTCTTTAAATATACATAATGC
Source organism: Trichonephila inaurata madagascariensis (assembly GCA_019973955.1). Classification (NCBI taxonomy): domain Eukaryota; kingdom Metazoa; phylum Arthropoda; class Arachnida; order Araneae; family Nephilidae; genus Trichonephila; species Trichonephila inaurata. The sequence goes on along the minus strand of BMAV01000040.1, from coordinate 294,060 downwards.
ATCAGTATTTTCTAATTGAGTTAACTAGAATTTATTTTAGTCTGTTTATTTACATTTTCCCAAACAGCTTAGTTTGTTTATTTACAGTATTTTTTTTTATCCACATAAAGAAAATTATGAAGAAAAATTATCTACATGAAAATTTATGTTTATAATTGTTTCTTTTACTAATATAATAAATAATGATGAAGAAAAGTTTATTTTTTTGTCGTGTATTATATTTCGGGAAATATAAATTCGATAAAAGAAATTTCTGAAATAACTATTTCTGATTTATTCTGACTAAATATATGTATCACGACGTATTAAAAGAAGTTAGTTAATAACAAACAAGATTAATATAATATCCAAATGTAATTTGGTTGTTTACATTATTTTGCTAAAAATATTTTAGAATTTTTGAGCAAAAATTTAAATTTTTGAAGTTACATGAAATTTTAAGTTATTTATACACACCCACACACATATATAAAATCTCAATTCTCTACTTAGATTATTATTAGAAGCAAACGATAGTATGGAATTAAGAATCTATTTGGAGTTTTAATGTTTACTTTTTTAGCTGTACCCACATAAAAAAGATAAAAATTCTGAAAATATTAACATTAATATTAAAAAGAACTAAATGTCTTGGACTTTTATCTTCACAGTGCGTTTATTTTATCTTTACAGTTGTTCTAATCTTTACAGTACATATACAGGAAGTTAAGTGTACAAATTTCATAACTTTATCTTGAATGTTAAAAAAAGACTTCAATTACTGAAATTATTTACATCGAGAAAAAAAAGGTCTGAAAACATATTAAAACTACTACAGGATTGGTATTAAGGTATTAATAACACTCACGAAATTTCAAATATCCTTAAATCTAACTCAATATCGGTTTTAAAATGCATATTCAAGCTTCTCAACCCGATGTACCAGCGAAAAATTCCAAAAATAAGATATTTTTGTTATTTTAATATCGAAATGTGTTTTGGTTATTGATAAGTCTCTTATTTGTAATTAATGTTAAAATTTTACAAATAGAATGTTATTTTCTGTGAAGAAAAAAGGAAGCATACAAAATATTAAAAGGTATTATAAGTTATTATTATTCCGAAATTCATTTTTCCACTTTTTTCAGGCGTATAGAACTGTGTTTTAATTTTTTTTAAATGGATTGCTTAAAGATGATTAAGAGTATCTAGAAGTAATCATTAGGTGAATAGTCTAGATATACAATGTCTGACAATATACATAATTAACATATTATTGTAATAGTAGAATTATATGCATGGGGCTATTAACAAATGGACCTGCATTTTTTTATTTACAGAATTCCTTCAATAAGCAATCTTCAAAATCAGCTATATATCACATACGCATATCTGAATCCACTTAGTTCAGCCTGAAACTAGAAAAACTCGCTACTCTAAGCATAGTTCCTCCATTTGAATTAATGGTATAGGGCTCGTACTAAGAGCAACATGAGAGCTACTGTCAATGAGCCCCTTAACTAAACTATGCTTAAGGGACGAAGACGATACCTGAGTTAAAACCACCCTTTCCTATATTTCATACCACGAGAGATCTTTAATACAGGTTTCGTGTAATCTTTAGGAGTTTCCATTGCACCCCGAGTTTGGGATTAAGTGAGATCAATGTTTAAACCTCCTGGCCTACTATAATATCATCCGCTAAGGTTACCACGGCTACTCTAGGCTTCAATCCTTGAACTTTACCAAGCCTCCAAAATATTAGATGATCATTCTTTGTGTACTACCTGTTGAATGTTGGCTACATAGTAACCTAAAAATAACAAAAATATTTTTATTTTAGTTGTTCGGTGATACATTGGGTTGAAAGGCTTGGCTATGCATTTCAGAATCGATATTGAATTATTTTTAAAAACATTTTAAATTTTGTGAGAGTTACCAGTACCTCAAACCAATCCTTTAGTAATTTTTAAAATGTTTTTCCTCGGATTTTTTTTCTTTTTTTCTTTTTTTTTTTTGTCAATTCAAATAATTTCTATATTTTAAGTCTTTTTTTATAACATTCAAGATACAGGTTTCAAATTTGTACACTTATCTTCATGTATACGTACTGTAAAGTTTAGAAAGACTGAAAAAATATACGTACGATGAAGATAAAAGTCCTAGACATTTATTTTTTTAATGCCAATGTTAATATTTTTGGAATCTTTATCTTTTTTTATGTGAGTTAACTTACAAAAATAAATATTAAAACTCAAATCAGATTCTTAATTCCATATAATCTTTTGTTTCCAATGATCTAAGAAATATAAATCATTTATAAAATTTCATAAAACTTTAAAAGATTCAGTTTCTCCTTAGAAATTCTAAAACTTATATTTTGTCCATTAACTAATATTTTATCAGGATAAATTTCATAATGTAGTGTAAAAAAATCCTTATTCATTCTAATATTACAGTCTCCGTTTTTATTTTTTTGAAAAAGTTCGCAGAACAATGCATTGTTATTTGAACATATAAAATCATAAAAAGTTCTGGAAGCACTTTAAATCTCATTTAAATCATTTAGAATATAGTGATGCAATGCGTTTAAACTTCTGCAAAATACTTTTAATACTCAAATGACAAAATAACTTATTTTGAAAGAAGAGAAATACAAAAAAAAAAGTAAAAAAACAAGTTTTAAGCAATATCCCATTTCATAGCTAAGTTCAATAAGATATGACTGATAATCTGAAAAAAAGAAAGAATTTTTCACTTTTCAAAACATATAAAAATCGATAAATGAAACAAAGTAATTTAAAATGAAAGTTAAGCAATTCTTTATGTCATGTTTCAAACAAATTGACTATCATTTATCAAAGAATATAATCTCATATGAAATAGTCGTATGAATGGGAGAACTGGAAATTGATTTTTAACATTTTTCCTATATTTACGCATGATTGATGATATACTCTTTCGTTTGAAAATTCAATAGGTATTTTTAGTAATATAATCTGCAAAAGATTTTGTAAATAATGGAATGCCCTATTAAATGTGAAAATAAGTAAGTAGGGATTTTTTCCCCCTCTTGAGACGAAGAAGAATCAAAAAGCACTTTCTCTTTTATGACCCAAGTTAAATGTTCTGTTAAATCGGGAAAATTTATTTTGAAGTTTAAGGAATTTTCATTAGAATAAGAAATTCTTAAGGTTTAAAATTCAATAGCTTATCCTTAAATATCAGCCACATTCTAGAGCAGGGAATTAAAAATATGAGTTGCAAAATATATTTTTGACTATCATTACACACTCAATAAGCTTTATTCATGAAACTCTATAAATGTAAATTTAATTTTTATACAAGTTATTTAAAGAGGTATTTGCAATTTTGAAATTCGATTAACATCTAAGCGATAACCTTATTTTTCAGAATTTTCACATCCTACCGAATGAAGAATGAGAAACTCATTTTCAATCAACCATCCACTGACCTCATTGATTAACCCCTTAACTGCCGCTGGTGTAAATACCTGTCTCGCTCAAATGGTGCTTAAAGTTCCCCCGACGTATATATACGTCTTTCCGAAGTACGATTCTTTTCTTTGCGCTGATATCATTAAAACTATTCAGAAGGCTTTGAAATGCAATAAAATGACATCGACAGTGTTTGGGAAAGATTGAAACACCTGCAGTGAAACACCTGCTTATTTGTGGCTTTTTCTTCCCTCTCCCATACACTGCATATGTGTATCTACGTGAACAATGTGGTACAGGGGAGGGAATCGGATGTTAAGGGGTTAATTTATTAATAAAATCGCATTCTTCAACAATATTGAACTATTAGGGACGAACCTCACAATTTTCTCCTACAGCGAGCTCGCCTGATCTGGAACTTACCTCTCCAAGCTTCCACATCACCAGCGTAAAAAATTTAAACCTCGACCCCTCTTCATTTTGGGTCTTTAGTGGCAATAGGACTTCAATTCACGACTAAACAGAAGCAACGTTTGACACGCGTTTACGACCATAACCATTCGGCTTTGACGACTATCCACAGACCATTCGGGATTTGTCTGATAGATTATAAGTGTAATCATCGAACGCAGGTATGAGGTTCGATTTAGAGATCACCCACCATAAAACCTGAGAATATAACCAGTTATCATGGTTTAATCAGTTTCAAAATTAAAATATTTAGGTTAAACAAAAATGGAAATCATGTTTGAATTTCTAAGACACTTATTCAAACTGTGCAATGAACTTAAAAACTAATTTTTGATCTCACTGCCCATGATTTCATGACACTTCACCACAACTCTCTAGTTTTCCTCTAACACTGTAGTCTGTTACATTTTACAACGTATATACTTTAAAAAGCATTTGATACGTATAGGGAAAAAAGATAGAAAAACGATTTTATACTTGAAGAAATGAAATGGAAAAAGCATGGTTTGATGCCCACATGTAGATCGTAGTACACTTGCGTTAATTTTCCTGTCTTTGCAGAAATTGTCAATAGTCGGAATACCGCCAATGAGTAAACTCTTCATTGATAATATTAAACTGAAAACTTTATTGTTCAATTATCAAATCTTTTTCTTCTCCCCATCAAACTACATTGCTATGATGCCCCTTCTGGGGTTTTTTCGATCTATTGTTCTGGGGTGCATGTCTGACCATAGATTGGAGAACTACTCTCCAAGCACATATCAACTCTTCTTACAACAAAGAAAATTTCGCAACGTGTAGAGGTAGAAATTGCCATCCCCCAACAAGTTATCCAAAGCTTCTTTAATTCATCTTCAATGCGTGTTGCCATCCTACTCAGTACTCTCTTCATATTTATCAATTCTCAGAAGGATATGCTTTCAATTATTCCATCTTTATGCTGTAAATAAATTTGGATTTGATACATTCTGTTCTTTTTGATGTTACATTTTAAATGAACAGCAGTGTATTTTCAGACTCTTATTCATTTATATATTTATTTATTGAAATATAAAACAAATCGTGAAATTTAAGGAAGATTGGTCGATCGATTTGAATCAACAGATAATTAATAACTAAAAAAGACTATTAAAAATATACATTGACCATTTAAAGAGTACCAAATTAGAAGTTCCTTATTATCTTACCTACCACAACAAACATTGAAATAAGTTTAAAACACGACAACGCTTAAGACGAGCTATAGGTTAACCCGACGTAATATAACGGTCCCGACAAACTGCTATGTACTTTCATGCATTATTTACCTCTTAACACGAAACGAAAATCACTTAAAGCGAAAAAAGTTCTTCTCTGAAAATAAACAAAATACTTAAAACACCAGCCGGTATAGACTGTCCTATTGTATTATAGTAAGAATGTATTGCATTAGATGATTATGATGTGTATACAACCCCAATTATGATAGATAAAGACATTTTGGAGCTCGTTCTAAGCTAAAAAAATATCATTTATGCAGATTGCGACGATGAAAATGAAATGAATATTGCATCTCATGTTCCAACAACATCCGAAATGAGGAACATCATGAAAAATATGCACAGTTATTTAAATATCTATTCTAAAGGTGAAATGAATAACAAAATGGACAAGTTTGTGAACAATTTGTTTACAATTTGATTCTAAAAAATACAATGGAAAGAAAAATATCAGATTTTCAAAAAACACTATACATGTTTTTGTTTTTCAGAAAAGTTGAAAATTTTGTATTAAATTTCACATTAAGTTCTCATCAATGTTTTGGTTTCATTGATCTCTATGAAATACATGCATATATTCTCTAATAGGGCTGCGTATTGAAGACCTAGTACATTCCCCAGGAGAAATGGTATTACTTTTTGGTGTGGCACCATACAGGCGATACCAAATGCCGCAAGTAATCTTGATACACAATTCCTTCCCCAGATCCTGAGTTCTGCCGATGCGAAATTTGTACTTTAGAATTTGATTTTGCTGAGAGCATCCCAGCGAAACGCGAACACTCAAGGGAATTTTTTCATGCCGCATAATCATATGACATGGCCGCTTTTGATTTTCGGCATCATGAAAAATCCCCCGACTTGGGTCGGTGTCGAACCCGAAATCTTAGGTACATAAGGCCAGCGACAAACCAACTACGTCACCCAGCCGGTATATGCATATATACATATATATGTTTTAATAAAATAACCGTAATAAACATGATTTTGTTGAATACATGTTTTTTTCTTGTAATATGCTTTAACGCGAAAATATTTCAATCCCTTCAGTTTCTTGTTAAACGATTTCCACTGTACTATCAATTATTTCACCTTTATACTGTATGTTGTCTTTCAAATAAATTTGGCTTTGAAAACTCCTGCCCTTCTTGATATTGAATTTTGAATAGACAGCAGTGTATCTACAGATTCTTAGTTTGATTTTTAAATCTAGAATCAATCGTGCATTTTCAGTTAGAGTGGTTAATCAATTTGAATCAACATATCTATGTAACTAAAAAATAACTATTAATGATCGACACTGCCCAGTTAAAGTATCAAAAATAGAGAATCCTTATTCTCTTGCCTACCACAACAAATTTCGCGAAGAATTTGGAACTCTTTTCCATTTAATGTTCAGTAGCTCCTGTTATTTCGTGTAAGTTCAAATGAAGTTAAGGGAAAAAATAATTAAAATGTTGCCTTTTATTTAAATTACAAAATTATGTATATTAAATTTTTTTATACCCTCTTTGAAAGACATTTCTGGTAGTAACTTTATTACAGTATTATAACTGAAATGCTTAAGCAAAATTATGTTTAAATAATATTTCTTACATTAAATTTAGCTACATTTTCATTTACATCCAGCATGAATTTAACAATAAATTCAACTTAATATCAGTTAGCCTATAGAAAACAACCATGTCTTATACAGAAATAATAAAACTAGGTATTGCAGATCGGAAGCGATTTGTTGAAACTCATCCTCAATGTAAGCAAAGACACAATTACATTACTTGTCAGGAAAAGAGCTAATAAATGAGAAAGGAGTAGAGAACAACTATTGGCAGTCCTTACTCACGGTCTCTATCCTGACGTGAACAATCTGGTACCCGGTAGTTGAGCTTCTCTGAAGTGTGTTTATTGAAAAGGCTATAATGGATTGCCTTTTTGTTCATCTGTCGATTATTCCAGGTAACATTCGGATATGAATACACAATAGTGCCTGTTTGTCATTAGGAGTATCTGTCATTATTTAAGAATAGGGAATGAATATTAAAAGATAATTTTCTTTTGTTCACTGTAAATTAAAAGAAGTATTTTAAACAATTGTTTCATTTTAAAAGACGTAAAAGCAGAAAGATTTTTATTGTAAAATGTTTTTTATTGATATTATTTTTTTTAAATAAATAATCTTTTATGCAATGAAAATTGTTTCGGAAGTTGCATAAATTGAAAAGTTTCACAAAACATTTTGACCTTAAAGCAAATGATTTTAAATTATTATTAAAAACATTTCCCTCGAGTACCTTGATTCATTATTTAGAGAAAAAATGTGTAATTTTTATAAGTAAAAACAATACATGCGCATCATTTTTAAAACAAGCATTCTTTTGAAAATCATTTAAGTATTATTCGTTATAAATTATTCGTGTAGTGCAACTCACCGTATACCATATTTACTCGAATCTAAGCAGCTATTGATTCTAAGCCGCACCCCAAATTCTCAAAATATTTTTGTGAAAAAATGTCGTCCTCGATTCTAAACCACACTTCTCAGTTCTCTGCACGTGTTTGAGAAAAAATAATAAAAAGAATGTAAAAGTTTCACCGTCAATATCTAATACTGAAGAATTTTTTTTAAAAAAAAATTAATGAGAAATAATAAGTTAATTAATTATTAATTTATTTTACTAGTATTAAAAACTTACAAATACATGCATGAATATATTATAATTACTCTAACCCAGTTCTTCTCAAACTGTGGGGCGCACCCATCTAGAGGGGCGTGATAACCCAAGGAGGGGGGGGGCGCGAGCATATTGAAAAGTCGGAAGCAAAATATTATTTAAAAAAATTATTTTTAAAAGTAAATAAACAAAATACATTATGTTATAATGTAAAATAAAAAAAACATTTACACTGATCTAATACATTTATAAATGTATCAGAACTGCATAATGGGCTTTATAATTATCTTAACAATGCTAAGTTAAGTACAAGTTTAATAATTACCAGTGATCATATATAAAATTATATGCAAAAATTAATACTTATCTTGATCATTTGTTTGACTCATAACTAATCTCTTTGCTGCAGCTTAAAATTTTTGCGATTCACTCCCCAATGCCCCCATTTTGCACGTATACACGCGTAGTGGTGTATTTAGGGAAGGGGTATAAGAAAATCCTCTGAAATAAGTAAATCCGTCTCAAACAATGTTATGGTCATTTTATTGCATTCCAAAGACTTAGGAATAATTTTATGGATAGTAGTGAGCGTATATCGGAAAGACGTATATATTCGTCCGGGGAAATTTACGCACTGGCTGAACAAGACATTTATATACGCCGGTGGCGAAGAAGTTAAAGTCGTCTTGTAGCTTGGGGGACTCGATGAAAATTGTGATTGAAAATTGGGTCGCAAGTATTGAAAGTTTGAAAAGCACTGCTCTAACAGTTAGTATCAAGTTTCGAAAATGACTCGTCGTTCCCATTGTCACAGCTGACTTCAGAACTGGTACCTGCGTCCCCATTTTCCTGCACAATGTCGTCTTTTGGGCCATACAATGTATTTGTTATGCAACATTTTTTAAAAAGAATATATTGTAGAAGAATGTAAAATGAATTATTATCCCGGCATCATTCGCACGAAAAAAATGAACGAAAATTCTCGGGCGGGATATTTCATACCAAGGAGTGTTTACATTCTATTTTTACCGTAAAATTTGTATACAAAAATTTAAAAAGAAGAAAAGTAGGAAATACAATATGTTTATTATATTTTTCTCACGTAAATTTAGTTTTCCTATTCTTTTTATAACGGCATTCAGTACATCCTTTATACACTCCTTTAATCTCATTATGAGTGAATGCGTTGTTTTCACTGGATCTGATTTTTTTTTACTCTGTATCTTTTTAAAACTAAACATATAGGAGTAAACTTCTCTATTCCTTAAATTGAAAAATTTAAGAACTTATTTTTTATTTTCTCTTATTATTCCAGAAATAGTCTTTTTTTTTTCAAAAGTACATCTGAAAGTGGATAAGATGTGTGCCAGTTGCCTCCTTTAAAATTACGTTCTTCCCAAATATTTGTGTGTCTCTACATATAAAACATTTATTTTCATCTGTTTCTCCGTCTTCTAAATTCAGAGGAAGAACCATACTTGCTGTTATACTCTTCATCACTTGATTCGTCCTCTTCATAACCGCGAAGAGAATTTCTTCATCCGTATATATAAATACTGTTATACTATACCTACTAAATACTGTATCTATTAAATTACTTTAATATCACATTTCTTCATCATAACTACAATAATATGCAATAGCATAAAAGAGATTCAAAACGTGCTCATGTAATCAGAACTGTAACGGTGATTCACGCGCAGGGTACGACATACCTGAAAAGGCAATATCCAAAAATATATATTAAAAATTCACCTACAAGCTAAGGCCCCTCAAAAGATATTTATTACCTTAAAGTCAGCAACACGAGAAACTATCCAATTTCCAAAATAGGTTTGAAAGGAGCGTTGAAAAATGTTAGGAGGGGGGGAGTATGAACAGGGGCGGCTCTAGGGCCGGACAAACTGAACCCCTGCCCGAGGCGTCAAATTTTAAGGGTAGCATTTGAATCAAATTTGAAAATTGTATATATATATATATATATATATGTATATATATTAATACAAAAAAATTGATATATTTTCTGAAATGTTATTGGGTGTGAATTTGGTATTTCATTTAATGTATGCTATTTTTTTTATTTTGTACTCTGTATATTTAATGACTTTTTTCTTTAAGTTTAAACTTGAAGGATTTGAGGCGGGAGTATATGTTAAGCATAAAATTTAAAATGTTTACGCATCTTTAAATAGTCACTTTCTCCCCATCCTGGAGTGAGGTCACAACTGACATTCCTCTCACCCTTACGATGTCCTGTTTCAGCTATCCAAAGGTGACAAGGGTAATAAGAGGTTTGGGTAGATAGAGAGCCACAGGAGATGTTTTATTTTCGTCTTGGGTGTAGTTATTATAAATTATAAAGCAAACGCTTGTGATTCCCACCATTAGCAGACTATTTTTCGAAGAAATTGGATTGCTTAAATAGACGATTCCTTCTTTTTCATTTCATTCGTTCGAAATAAAATCAAGTAATTACGTCCTTAATTTCAAATTATTTTGAATTTTTTAAGACTTGAAATAATATATATAAAAATAGAGAGAGAGCAAAGGGTGGCATTAGAAAGAGGGGCGGCATTTTCTATTTTTGTCCAGGGTGGCAAAACTGCTAGAGCCGGCCCTGGTATGGCACACCCTGCGCGAATAGTGCTGGGTTAAGGACTATTGAATATCCACAAGCAAAACCTTTTATCATTTTATTTGAACCAATGATGTATATTTGTTCCATTCGTGTCAAATTTTCAGTGGCCGCTGCTCTATTTCCGTTTTTTTTTCTTTCTACTTGTAAAATCCAGTTTCATACTTGGGCCATAGTGAACTCGTCTTGACGCTATTACGAATATATTTGATGTTTAGGCGATTAAAGGAAAGAGTACACACACACACACACACAATTCTTAAATACAAGCAGACAGCGGTATTTAGGATAGACTGATTGTCGGAGATAAACTGCGAAAGGGAATATGTCATCGATGTAAGAGGCCAGAATGGACTGTGGCGTTTTTCCTTTTGAAACGAATAGAAACACAATTTCACTCCATCCAACAAATGTTCTGCCTTCGCTTCAAAGCCGTATCATATCTTCAGTAGCAATAACACTGGAAAAATAAAACTGCTTAGTTTTGAGTAAATACGGTATCTTGATTTTAAAAAAAATAATGTGGCCGCATTAGTGGTGATGGTCTCGAACTTGTGGTCGGCGAATCGTGAGTTCGAGCCCCACTGCAACTGAAGATCCTCCATATAGGAGATTTGTGATGCACACTATTTATGTTGTGATGAAGTGTTCTCACGTTGGCTTCATGTGGAAGTTTTGGAAATGGGCTACCTGTGCTCAGCGGTTATCCTCGTCACTAGACCAATGTTCAAAGAGATCCGTCACAAGTAGCCCTTGCGTTGTCTTATAGTGTTAAATATGAAAGAATTAAATGTGTGTGTGTGTGTGTGTGTGTGTGTGTGTGTGTGTGTAAAGCATT
>BMAV01000040.1:165839-282645 GCA_019973955.1 Trichonephila inaurata madagascariensis | reverse complement strand
TGTGTGTGTGTGTGTGTGTGTGTGTGTGTGTGTGTGTGTAAAGCATTCACCCGTGGGTTATGCCTTACTTCTAAGTTATCTTCGTGACCTAGGGGTGTGAGAGTGAATAAAGAACCAAGCGTTGCCATAATCTTAATAGCTCTTTATTAAGAACTTAACTTAAACACTAACAATGATAATATTTATATTTTAACTTAGCGGATCTGAGGTGAGAAAACACACAATACGTATTACCAATTAAGCGCAATCCTGACCACTATTATTAATTTATCGCTTACTCCTAACCCCTGTTTATATCACAGTTCCTAATATTTAGGAGATCAGTCCTACCTATATATCCTAGGTAGCAGCAACCCTCTCGAATCTTCAATGTAATTTCCTTATCTCGCGTGGAATGGTATCCACCTTGCTTGAACGCACTTTCACGGATATCTGACAGTGGAATATCGGCTTGCTTTAGCTTACGCGTTTAAACTCAGACTAGCATAATCACTTCCCAAAAGGCCACACGCTTCGGCTAAATTTCTGCTATTGAAAAGTTTCCTAATTTACATAGTCACGCTTCGCTTCTGGATTTGGTTGGAAAGAATTTGCCTTTTTTTTTTGGCCCCAAAGAACCCAAGAGGAAAATTAATAGAAAGCGCGACGAGCCCGTCACATATTTAAACATTGAAGCTATCGCCATAAGCATTTTAGTTCAGAATGGCTTATGTTTTCAATTTCCTAAAATTTAGTTATTAGCCATAGTCGTGAGGTAGTCATGGTCGGGAATTCGTGACATGTATTGTAATTCGTGAGCCCAAAAGTTTGTGCAAATGAAGACCCACTACGTAAAGGCACATTAAGTCTGTCGAGACTTAGAATTTTTCCATTGGTGTGAAAGTTTGGAGAAGGAGGAGGGAGGGGGAAGCTCAGGTGTCGCGTCCTTGTCATTTGACCATGAATCAAAATTATAAAGTCCACCACAGATAGCAATCGTGTTACTTTAAAGCGAGTGGTATATACATAAATTAATATAAAATCAATTCCACAAGCTTAGAATATTTATGTTTGCTTGTTTAATGTTAGGGAAACTTCTAATTAACTTCATCCGATAAAGTTAAATACTAAAACAGAAAACTAGGTTTTTGCGTTAGCACCATCCTTTTTTCTAGAAGTAAGTAAATATTTACCACATACAATGATAATTCAGCCACAAATGACCTGAAATGATTTTTCTAATCATTTATTTGTATTCATTTATTCATTAGTGTTACCCGTACGATGGAAGAAACTATTAATTGCCTGCAAACAAATAGATCAAACACGGTGACATTAATGATCGGAGTATTAATAGTATTTATTAATAGTGATATAAATATACCGTAATTGAATTATGAGCGAAAGTTGTGGAAGAAGTAATTATATTGCTATAAAGAACAGTAAAATAAATACGAAGCAAATAATGGTGCTAATGAACAGAAATTTTTTATCTGTCTAAAAGCTCTTCCAGCAAAGGTTTAATACAAAACAGTCCCCACACTCAGCCTTACCCTGGAGAAAACACATCTAATTTTAAGTAAAATGTTTAATAAAGTTATAGTTTAGTTTTATTCTATTTAGTTATTACACATTCTGAGCGATGTGATGAATAGGAAATAATCACCTCTATTTCATTCATTTACAATTTCATATTTTATTAATTATATTTTTTAACTATTTAACTAATTTACCTGCACGCTATGCATGCATCACATGTGGGATTCAGTTTTGTTCGCAACAATTACAGCCTAGATGAATTAATGAGTTTCGTCAATATTTTGTCCGTAGTTTTCATTCTTATTAGTGCCAAATTTCGTTAAGGTATCCGACTACGTACGGAACCGTGATTTTGCAAAAGCGTATAAATGGATAATATTTATGATATTTAGTGTCACTTAGATTAAAAAATATATACAAACGTGTTTTAAGGATAGTATTACAATAAAAAATTATTCAAGTACAATATTTTGACAAAAAATGAACATAGAATGACCCTTCAAAATATTCTCCTTTTGTAAAAAAACTTCTATTATAGTAATATTTTGCCTGTAAATAGCTCAGACCTCTCTACAGAGGCTCAACTAGAATTTTTAAAATACATAACTTAGAAGTGGGTTTATCCATATTTTACGACAACAGAGAAGAGAAATTTTAAGAAAAAAACGCCGATAGTTATTTCAATTGGTTGTAACTCAGAAAATAATGCGAATTTTTCTAAATTCATAGTTGAGCCTCTGTACAAAGATCTAAGATATATACAGGCAAAATATTATTATAATAGAAGCATTTTTCTCAAAAGGAGAACATTTTGAAAAAAGGTTATTCTAAGTTCATTTTTTGCCGAAATATTGTATTTAAATAAATTTTTTTTTGTCACAATGTCCTTAAAACAATTTTGTACATGAATTTTAATCTAAGTGACATTAAATATCCTGAAAATTATCCATTTATGAGCTTTTTTAATATCACGGTTCCGAACGTAGTCGGATACCTTAAAAGAAGGTAGAAGCAATCAATTGACGGTTGATATAAATCAAGGGGGGCCTTGAGTCGATCGCGGTCGACCGTTGAACCGGCAAAACATTTTGGGGTGACCGCTGGAAGATTAGCAGTTCCAAATTATATACCGAAATATTTAAGATTGGCTGACTGTATGCAGACTAAGTCATCTATTGACTATAACAATAAGCACTAACTTTAGGTGAAAATGTTTTATTTTCTAATGTATTTGGAATTGTTTCATAACAAATGTAATATTTGATATTATCATATTTGTCCCTGTTACTATTTTGTTTGTATCTTGCGTTTTGCTTTCAACGTGGTCTAAAAAAATGGAAATTTATATGATTATAGGTAAGTGCATATTCCGTATTTATTATTAAGCTGTAATAAATATTGTAGACCTTTTTCTTAGGTTACCACACCTATGCAACGGGGTTGGCAGCAATACCTTGAAATAAATTAAAAGTAGCCTGTGCGGGGAAAGTTTGCCCCCCCCCCCTGCTTTAAATTGTCCAAATTGGTTAGGAAAAAGAATAAAGCGATAAAATGCAAAAAAACCATCTTAACATCCTTTTTTCCTTCTGTGCCTTTAAAACTGCTTTCCGTTACTTTAATCAACGTTTCTGTAAAATAATTTTTTATCAAATTAACATTATTCTTCATCGAAAAAAAAAGACTTCTTCCACTATTTTTTACAGCAGTAAAACTTGGCAAATAAATTTTATTTCTCTAATAAAAATGTTTTACAAACAGAATTCACAATATAAATCTATCAGTTTTGGGTTAATGCAATTATATAATTCGCTACACAAGCTCATAAATTTTTCGTATTGCATTTTCTCGTTATCGAGAATTTATAAATATTGGTATGTGTACGTAATAATATTCTAATTACTAGATGGAACTTTTATAGACACTATCCATAAAAGTAAACAGTATTATATATAATCCATAATATAAACAGTTTTATAATAATTAAACACCTTAGATGTTTTATATATTTTTAAGAAGTTAATTGACAATTGAACTACAAGAAATGAAAATCGCAATGAAAAAGTGAAAAATCATACACTGCTCAAAAATATTAGGGGAGCTGATATTCCGATAACAAACAAAACACAAAAAATCCATAGTCTCAAGTATAGTAGAAAATAGAAGACTTTCTTATGCACAAATCAACAGTGATGATTTCAAAAACCAGAAAAAAGTTATAAGTGAAGAAATCATGATTTCGTAGAAGCTATTGCTTTTCCTTGCCTTAGTTATGAAACTCAGTCTTTTGGTTGTTGTTTTGTGTAAAGATGTCTGTAAAATGTCATGACAACGTCATTTACCAAAATTCAAGGTTTGTTGTGTTATTGACAGACTGGAATCCGGGCTAACACAAATAAATGTAACGAAAGCTGTTGGAGTGGCCAGAAGTGTCATTGAATACTGCGAAATCGATTCCAAGGAACAGCTCATGTTAGATCTCAGACAAGACAAGGTTGTCCACCTGCATCAACAGCAAATAAGTACCGATATATCCTGTTCACAGCTCGTCAAGACAGAATAGCCAATGCACTGCAGAGTCGAAGTCAGCTTCTTTTGGTATAAAAAAAGGGGTATCAAGCCAAACAGTCCGAAGTAATCTTTATGAGGGTGGACAACATGCACATAGGCCAATGGGGTGTATACCTTTCACAGCAAGATACCATGGGATTCGAAGAAAGTGGACTGCTGAAAATCGATATTTTATGCAAAATTGTTGAAGTCGAGCGAGATGTTTAAGGACGAGTCCTGATTTAGTTTAGAGCAGGGTTACTCAACCTTTTTTTTTGCTGGACCGCATGCATATGTCAGCTATTTCATGCGGGCCGCAAACATATGTTAGTTATTTCATGCGGCCGCAACATGAGGATAAATTGATAGAGGGGGAGAAATGCTTCAAGACTAAGATAAAAATGGAAATTTAAATGTGGAAAATTGATCAAAATATTAGAACTCCTGTTTTGCTTTTTTAATAATTATTTTTTTGTCTCTTACACTAAGTTAGAAGCATTTCAGAAACACTCCTTCACAATATCTGCATCAGTAAACGGTTTCATATGATTACCAATAATTTAACAAACTTCATAGGACTCTTTATTACAGATGTGATACTACCACTGATAAAGCACTTTGTTGCTGTTGCAAAGATTATTCAAGAAAACATATTTATCACCTCTTAAAAAAGATATTCCAGGAAAAGTGTCATTAAAGGATTCCCGGTTATTTGTATTTTTTTAAATACATCTCACTTTCGTAGCAAATCAAGAAATTACTGATCCATGTTTTTTTTTCCACTACAAAACTGTAAATCTCCCAATCGTCTTAAAACGATATATTTTCCTCGAATATTTTTCGCTTGCAAGATATGAAAGATAGTTAAAAATTAGTTCCACCCATAAAATTGTCGCTAATCCATTGTTGTGTTTTATCACTAACCATAATCGATCCAAATAGAAAAAGAATATCAATTCGTACCCGTATGAGACAGACAGCAAAAAGCAAAATTGATATATTTGATTTCTTGACAATGAATTTCCCACCAAATTTTTAATACACTGTTCTTAAGTAAGTGAATTTCTCAGAACAATGAGCCATGACCGGGCCACTTAAATAGGCTTGTTGGGCAGCAGGTTGAGTATTGCTGGTTTAGAGTAACACCAAACTTATCTTGGTATGTCAAGAAAGGAGCACTTCAAAAACCCTATATTCTTTTAGAAAAGATCGCTTTACAAACGAGGTGGTTTGATGGTATGGTCTAAAATCTTCATTGGTGGTCGTTTTGACCTACATACCATTTGGAAGGGCAATTTGATGGCTCAAAGGTATTCACAAGAGATCCAGAGCCCCATGCCGTATCTTACGCTGCAGCCGTTTCTGAATCCTTTCTTTTAATGCAGGTTTTTGCCACATTTTTTACGACTCGTTTTGTGGAAAACTTTATTGAAGCAGAAACAATACAGCCTATGGAGTGATCATCAGACTCTCCTGATTTTAATCTAAATGTGCATCTTTGGGACACACTCGGACGAACAGTTTCTGCATGACTAAGACCTCCTATTACTGTCCAAGAGACTTAGAAATTGAAATTCTTCAAAAGTGGAACAGTATTCCCTAAAGTTTCATCGATAACCTCATCAAATCCATGTTCAACAGGTATGCGGTAGTCTTATCAATTCGGGGTGGGACAAAACAACATATTAAATATCCTACATCATTACAATTCGATCAGGTTTTTTTTTTGTCACTTGCATGCAACTAAATTGTTGCCTTAAGGCATCATTTCATGTTCTTTATGCCATTCCGAGGAATTAAGATTCGCATACATTTTTTTTTTCTGCATTGCTTTTTGTTATACCTGTATTCTCTATTTTATGCCCATGCTAGGTTATCGCGCAAAGGTTTCTTCACTTTTTTGCTTGCTCACTAATTTTTTGAGCAGTGTTAATAAATTTGTATTCTTAATAAAATAAATAACTATCTATAAATATACATTTATGTTAAAAAAGAATTACTATAAATAGTTTTGCATACAGTACTTTTCAGTCCCCAAGAACCATGGGGTACTCATTGATTTTAATTACACCGCTGTTTGTAAGAAATGCAACACCATAAAGGAATCATCAGAATTAAATGAATCTTGCAGAAAATATAAATTATAGAATGTTATATGTAAAATAGTAAGGTTTCAGAGCCACCACGAATGCGTAGCGTGCGCAGCGGCATCTGAACTGATGCTGAAAACATACAAATAGAGGGCTGTAGCGGGACGTTGAAAATATTTAATTATTGTTTGTTAGTGGCAAACGTTTAGTGAGTCCTAAGTATATATCTTTCAGCAGGATAATACACGCCCATATGTTTCAAAGATTATTCGAGACTTTTGTTCAGCCCAACACATGCAACTTCTTCCTTGGCCAGCTTATTCACCGGATATGTCGCCTATTGAGCACGTGTGGGATTTGGTTGGTCAGCGTCTAGCTCGTGCTCCACATCCTGCAGCTTCCAAAGACGAACACATTTTCTGCTTATACAAGCAATATTGAATTCTCTTCCACAAGCAGACATTCAAAATCTGTTTGACTCCATGCCCCGTCGTATAGCAGTACTTATTGCAGCGCGTGGTTCCTACACCAAATACTGATTTCGGACACTTATTACTTAGTTTTCCTTTGAAAATTTCGTCATTTATTTGTACTAATACAAGTCGTTTGTGTATTAAATTGCATTTAATTCTAATGATTCCTTCATGGTGAGGCATTTTTTACAAACAGCAGTTTAAATAATAGGTTCTCATGAATTGAAAGCAAGACGTTTTTCTTTTCCAAAGTCTTATTGATGTTTATTTACATATATAATTTTTAATTGTTTACTACAAAACTGTTTTGTTTCCAATGCTTCAGTGAGTTTTGTCACTTATTCAATTCCTACTAGTATAGCTCTCACTCTCTATATATTTATTTATTTATTTATCTTGGTGGAATTTTCAATCGTTAATAAAATACATTTTAAAGCGCACAATTGAGCTAAGTTTTATATACAGGATTATTTTGGATGAAAATACAATAGTTTAATTATAATTATTAAAAGTTTATTGATTAAAACTAATTATTTTAAGAATTACAAATACAACCACGTTGGCATCATTTTTTGCGACTTGTGTCAAAACTTGAAAAGGTTTTTTTTCTCACGTTTTAAAGCATTCAGTTGAAATGAAATTTTGTATACACGATTGTTTTGAATGACAATACGATTATTTAATGATAATTAATAAAAATTAATTACCACTTGATATTGTGATTCTGTCCTATGTATATACATATTTATATTAATTGTAAGTATTCAATAAAAAGTAGCTAAAATAAAATTTTTCTTTGTTGATCTAAGTAGGAATTGACTTATTTTTTTTTATATTACTTGTTTCTAACAAAATGACATAAAAAAGTATCTCGCAACATTAATCTATCATGGAAATTCATTTCAGATGGTCGCTTTTAACAGAATAGGGAAAATGTTACATACTACAAAGAAAAATCGAATAATATATTTAAGGGCTTAAACTGATTGTAATCTAAAAATTCTTTAGATGGTTTGATTTCTGGTAGAATCTCTGTTTCCATTTGAAACATTTGTTTTACAGGCCTTAGTTTGAATAAATATCCTTTTGAATTACATTAACTAATGGATAAATAAACACAACATATTAAATTTTTTTATAACAATAAGGATAACAGAGCTAGTGCCACATTCTTCTAAAATGACACGAAATTTCTGTTCTACGCCACAAATACAAATCGAGATTTTGAATCTCAACTCTCAATTTGTTTAAGGACCACTGTCTGGAACTCTTGGCTAAATTAAGCAGCGGAGCGTGAGAGATTATCTTTCGTAATTTCATTAATAAACTTAATTAAAATACACATATTTTAAAAAAAATTCAATCACAAAAACATGCGTGATATTAGTATTCTAAATTTGTTCCCAATATAAAGCTGATTTTAGACTTTATATTTGTATTTTCACACAAAAGTTGAAAAAAGTCTCAACAAATCGTAAAAACGGAAAAAGTACACAGCATCCTTTTGGATCAGTTGCAATTTAAAACCAAAAGAGCAGGAAATGGATTTCAGCACACAAAAACATATCCATCGAACTGGAAAAAGAAACTTGTATAGGAATTTCAATCCCTAAAAACCAAAGAAACAATTTTCGAAAATAAATACTGAAGAACGATTTCAAATTCACAGCAAGGTCCATTCCATTATTGGTGGAGGCCCATTTCAAATAAGAAAAATGTGCAAAACCTTTTTCTCGACGCGACATTTTTCCTTACTATATTCTGCCTTTGTACTTATTTTAGTTTTTATTTGGACAGAGTTAGGCAAACACAAAAAAAGAAAAAAAACCGAACTTTACATTCCAAAAAACATTTACGATATTTTGAAACAGAACTCTCCAAAAAGCAGTCTAAAAAGGTTTTTGCACTCGCGACTGGATTTCTTGATTGTTCTTGTAAAAATATACGAAGAAATTGCGTTGAAAATGGAGTAAAAAAAGTTTTGTCGCAAAGTCAAACACTGAAGAGTAAAAATACTGTAATCCTTTAGCATTCTTACTTAGGGAAGATACTACGTTGCCAGAAGCTGATTATTTCTCGGAAATCCTAAAAATTTATTTCACTTTCTTGGAAATCCTTTCAATGTATAACCTTTAGCTACAAAAATGTTTTGAATTTGGAAGAGATGGATTATAACATAAAAATATGGGTTTAGTAAAAATATTTTATAGCAGCAATGAAATTCTAAATATGACAGAAAACATGAGATTTATTCAATTTCTTTAAGTAGCCCAAGTATTTTAAAAATAAACATTGTTCTATATTTTTATATTAAGCAAACAATGCTTTAAAAAATCTCTAAATCATATGCTTAGATTTAAAAGGAATAAGGAGGTAGATATATACTTTCTAAAGTAACTGTAGGTGTAAAAAAATATATATTAGGTTTTTAAAATTTATATGTATCGTATTTACTCGAATCTATAAACCATCATCGATTCTAAGCCGCACCCCAAATTTTCAAAATATTTTTGTGACAAAATGTTGTTGTGTAAAAGGTTTATCAATATCCAATACTTATGAATTTTTTTTAAAAAAATTTAATGAGTAAAAATAAGAAGTTAATAATTAATTTCGTTTACCAGTATTAAAAACTTTCAAATACATACATGAACCTATAATTACTCTAACTGTCAGTATCATGTTTTGAAAATGATCCGTCACTCCCATTGTCACAGCGGACTTAGTATTTGGTGTTGGAGTTGCCATTTTCCCACACCGTACCGCTGTCATCTTCCTCGCCATTCAATGCATTTTTTGTGCAATAATTTACAAAAGAAGTGTTTTTTTAAGAATGTAAACGAACTATTAAAGGCCGTTGAACATTTACATGCAAAAGTCATATAAATTTGCTTATGCCATCGACGTATATTTGTTTCATCCGTGTCAAACTTTCAGTGTCCGCTATTTGTTTCCCAGCTTTTATGCATTTGAAATTTCCTCCTTTTTCATACTTGCGTCCTAGTAAACTCGTCTTGATGCTATTACCAATGTCGTTGATACTTAGGCGATTAAACTGTATGGAAAAAAAATTTCCAAAAACGATCAGACAGCGCGAGAGATGTTTAGGATAGACTGAATACTTTAGACAAACTGCGTAATGGGATAAGTCATCGATGCAAGTGGCCAGAATAGATGGTTACATTTTTAAAGGGGGTGGAAACTCAATTTCGCCCACCCAACAAATGCTTTGCCTTCGATTCCATGCAGCACCCGATTTTCAGTTGTATTAACGCTGGAAAAATAGTGTGGCTTAGATTCGAGTTAATACAGTATTTCAATTTCATGAAACAAATGAATGAATATCGTAAGGAATTAAGTACGCTAAACCAGATGCAATACAGTTAAAAATTATTTATTAAAAGTAAATGGTTTATAATCATAAGTAAAAATAAATCTTTTTTCCCCTTGAAATCGACAAATATGGTAAAAAATGAATAACAAATAATACTCCAATTCTCTCTTTTTAATCAAAATTTTTATTTTTTTCCAGTAACGTAAATTGTTTTTCATTTACACTATTAAAATTCTTAGGTAAACAAACGTATGTATTTTTGATGCCCTATCTCCTTACGAACCGCACGAAACGGTTTTCACGTTAAAAACTCGCCAAAGGTATCAAAATTTTGGGAATGATCCGAGGAATCTGTTTTAATTATTTATATTCCGATATTCAAGTTAGTGATAAAAATATTAATTAAAAACCTTAAAACGCATAATTAGTACCATTTTTCACCGCCAGGGCAAAGTCAAAAATTCGCTTCTTTTTTTTTTCAGACGTTTTTAAAACGCGATTTAATTTTTTTCATGGGACTCAGACAAAAAATAATTACAGATTCGGAAAGATCATTCTCTTCACCACGATATGGCATAATTTATTTTACAAAATAATTATATTTTGTATTTTTTACGATTTTTTTTAAAATGAACCGAAATTGGTACGTTTTTATGAGTATGATTTCTAAATCATTCCGCTTGCATTTTCTTTCGCGCTAATGAAAAAATATTTTACACTATAAAAGTTCATGCTTTTCTCTTTTAGAGTCAGTCATTTAAAAAATTAAATGTCAAAAACCGTTTTTCTTTACAATTTTTCAAAAAAATACTCAAAATTTTATTTAAATATTTAATAATTTCTTTATTTATAAAGATAATCTCACGAAAATTTTCCGTGTGTAAAACAATATTATACGTAATCTGTACAAAGATTGATAAAATATCTTAAAAATTACGGTTTTGTTTAAAAAAGAGTGTTTTTCGTTTTTTTTCCCTTTTTCCGAGAAATATGTAAGCATTATTTTTTTTAAAATTTTTTGTTTAAAAATTACCATTGTTTGCAATCTATATATGAAGTCTGAATGCATTAACTTAAAAATAAAGCCTGAAAAAAATTTTAAATTTATCAAATAACGCAATGCGAAATTGAACATTTCTTCCTTTTATTTTGAATGTCTTTCTCTGCTATTCCCCCAAGGAGTCGCGGCGCAATCGGTAACGACGCTTCTTCATAGACTATAGTACCCGGGTTCGGAACTGACGTTTATAAATTTCAGGATTTCATTCGCCAGCAAGTTTGTAATTGGAAAGGTAATTTATTTCTTCACAATACAGTTCAGTTTTTTTTTTTTTTTTTTTTTTTTTTTTTAACAAAACAACTATAGTTTACGTAATTTAAGATTTTTTTCTAAAATGAATCGCGATATCGATGCGTTTATGTAAATATGATTTTTTAATGCCTTGGAACTTCATATATTGATTGAAAATTACGGTAATTTTTTTAAACAAAAAATGTAACAAAAATAATGTTTAAATATTTCTCGTAAAAAGGGAAGAAAACGGAAAACACAATTTTTTTCAAAAAAACCGTAATTTTTACGATGTTTTATCAATCTCCGTAATCTGTACAATAATTGAAAAAATTACTTAAAAATTACGGTTGTTTTTTTTTAAATGTGCTTTTCTTTTATTTCCCTTTTTGCTAGAAATAGCATACTTTTTTTTTAGTCAGATTCGTGTTGAAATAATTTACTAAACACAGTGGAATGAAAAAGGTTAAAATTAAAATAAAATATAAAAATGTTTTTATCAGATCGTTTTTCTTTAATGTTTTTTTCATTACATATATATAGGCTTCCCCCATACTTTTTTTTTTTTCTTTTCCAACTTATATATATTTATATGTTTAATCAAACATTCAAACGTTCAGAACAAAGCAATCGTTTCAATAGATATCTGTAAATTTTTCTTTTATTTATTACTTATAGAAATTTGATTTTAATAAATATATATGTTTTTTAAAAGGATTATTTCTACTATTTCATTTCTAAATGAATTCTTAGTCAGTTAGAAAGTACATCGTCTATTATTTTGGATCGAAATAAATTTTAGAGACAGTTTTAAGCTAACTATATGTAACGATTGATTGATTCATGAAAATCTGAAATCTATTTTATTATTTTAGATTCTTACAGAAACTAACTATTATTAAAAATGATGAAAGTTTTTTTGTTTTATTCTTAGCATCAGAATCGTTTTCTTTTAATTGCTTCACACTAATTTTTTCTAATTCTAACGCAATATTGTTTTTTTATAAGCCATACATCGAAATTTGTAGCTATATCTTATCCGAGTGAAGGAGGGGAAGATAGAACAATAATTTTACACTAAAAAACCGTGTTCGGGCTATAGAAAGGGTAAAGAAAGCTGTCTTAAACCAAAAATAAGTGGAACAAATTTCGAAAAAGGGAAATTTTTTGACATAATTTTAGAAATCACTCACATTGTGCGCGTACAAACACACACACACACACAAATGCTGGTGTCATGAGGAAAAGAGAAAGCCCAAGCAACGCCGGTCTAAATGGTGGATGGGAGGGGGAAACTCATTTTAAAAAAGAGTATTAGAAGTGCTGATTTTGTAAAGGAAAGGGAAAATTTGTAAAAGTAGAGAAAGCTCGTGCAACACCGGGCCATGCAGCTAGTTTTTATCTAAATGATGTGTATATTTTAGCTTAAAAAAATTGTGATAATATGAAAATAATATTATTTAGTGAAATATTTAGTTGTATTTCCCTGAGCGTTTCCGTAAACATTACATAATATTAAATAGTGTTTCAAGTCCAAACATTCCACACATATCAAAATTTCAAAGACAACTGTTTGAAGTTTTTGATGCTACAAAAATAAATTGTTCAACTGATGTACTTTGTTTTATGTTTATTTTTATTACGTATGTAAAAGTATTAATTGGTATATTTTTTTTCGACTTATAATGCCTATGTTAGAAAAGAAATAAGTAATTTATTACCGACTAATGTTCTTATGCTCTAAATAATTTTTAATCATTTAATGAGAGTAATTTCATGAATGTTTTATTTAAAATTAAATTGGAGATAAAATAAATAGCTTTTAAGCCAGCAATAGACCAATTTTTAAACGATTTTTTTTAAAAAAATGAAAAGATAATTTAAATCCTATTTTTTTATGCTAAGTGAAACAACATTTTTCTCCATTTTTTTATTCCACAATAAATGTAAGCTACTTGGTTTTTAATTCATTTGTATCACTTAATTTTTTATGACACAACATTAGAAGTCACGAATATCTTAGGAGCAATTTTTTTCCACTTTCAACTAATTTGAAAATTTTGTGAGTCAGATTGCAAATTCATTTCCAACACCATGAGAAACTTCTTCCCAAAGTTTCTCTCTCACGGTCTTGCCTACCTAAGGGTGTGGGAGGAATGAAAGCAGAAACAGACAATTCCATATAATCACAATTATTTATTTAATCAAACAAACTAACCAAGAACAATCTATTTACAAAGTGAATGTCAAATGATTAGCATGGAAAAAGCAATGATTATTAAGCAAATATGTGGAATGAACTTATTTAACTTCACGTAATCTATCGTTGATTCCTAATCTCAAATCTACTAATTTAACTCAGTGGCAAAATACCACTCTTAATCGTTACGTGCGAAAGTAAACCTTATTCAATCAATCTTTCCTGCGTAGTGAATATAGCTGCTTCCTACCTCCTTCTCTGTAATTATAAAACTGACTTTATCTAGTCAAACCAATCTGAATATTACGGTTTCTTCTTGAGAGGGTTAGCTGTGAATTAAACACGAATGCTAGTCCAAAGATTCCCCAAGAAGATTAGTGTGAGGACGTGTAAAGATCCGTAACAACGCGATCAAAAGTAATGATTGGTTATTAACCTTGGTTTTTGAAATTGCAAGAGGGCTTTTGGCGACAGAGTTCTTAGTCATGAACCGAATTAAAATTATGAGAACAATCCCTGAAATGATACCCTTCTTTTCTCACCTAGTGAGAAATTTTATAGACAACAGATTTAACTTACATCAACCACTTTTACATGTTCGGATATTTTAATGGCACAAAGACTCGAATCCGCTTTAACAACAAGCTGTTGACCTTGGCTGGGATGTTTATATGAACAACTAACCTATCGATCCAAAACTACGCCGTACATGCCTTAGACGACTGAGATGAAAGGAATCCCTATTCGGGCCATTCGTTAAGGGCTTACGTTCATGTCCTTTGTTGTTAGCAAATTGAAGAAGGAAGCGCTACTGCATACCCACTTTCCAAAGAAGGAAGTTTTTCTGTTTGACTTTCTGGACGATAATTGTAAAAAGGTTGTTTTTCCAGCCAATTATTGCAATTTTTATACTACTCCAGTAGAATGTTTGAGTGTCATTAGAACACTTTTCCGTTGAAGTTGCGGACAATTTCTTGTTGAGATGGCGAATCTAGCTGACGCGTATGCCATTGCTGTTTTGAATCACTAGGCGGGATTGATTGAGAATGTCTGTTAGATTCTCTATGGAATGAATGCGTAGTCAATCAGTATCGTTAGGCTCTGCGCTGCCATTTAGTGTTCAATTCCTGGATCACCATTTCGATGGCAAACTGTTGATCTTGGCAGGGGTGTTTATTTGGCCACCGACATAACGGTCCGCAGCTACGCCGTAAATGCCTTAGACCAGTGTTCCCCAACCTTTTTTATCGCCGCGGACCGGTCAACTTAGGATTATTTTACCGCGGCCCGCTGATTGCTTATATTTTAGATCGTTTGGATTTAATAATTTTATTTTAATTGTGTTTAAACAAGACTTCAGAATAAAATATAGCTACACCAAAAATGAATATAAAGTGATTTAACAAGGAATATAAAGTGATTTTCACAAAAAGTAGCCCCAAACCCCCCAAAAATTATGCTGCAGTTAATAAAATGGAAAATATTTATTGTTTCTTTTGGGGACCAGCAGTATTTGATCCACGGACCGGAGGTTGGAGACCACTGCCTTAGAACGACTGAGACGAAAGGAAACCCTTTTCGGGACAATCGTGAAGAGATTTTATTCCTGTCCTTTGTTATTAACAACTTGCAGAATTAGGCGCCTTTGCACACTATTCGATGAAAAAAATGTAACCGTAAGTTCCACAAGTATGAACATTTAGCTATCGTGGCCACAACGGCATCGAGGACTAACACACAAGAAATTATTAAATAATTAATAATATGATTTTGAGATAACTAAAAGCTAATAATTACGTAAAAAAAAAAAAAAACCATTGTATTTGCGGGAAAAATGACAAATTTGATTTGGATCGTAGGAAAGCTTATTTATTTTAAAAAGTCTTCATAAATAAAACATATAGACAAAAGAATGAAATTTAAATCAGATTATCATGGAATTTATATATAAAGTTTTATACTATACATTTTTGTACGATCCATAAAACTATATTTCTCTTGAGATTTAAGATTATTATATTTCAAATTAATTAAATAAAAACTTCATAATTCTTCCCTTTCATATCTAAATTACGTGTTTTTGTGTTGATCATTTACAAAGAAATTCAACAGTTACGAAATTTAATTTTTTTTCAATTCTTATTTTAAATCACACTCTCTATATATTTATTTATTTATTTACCTTGGTGGAATTTTCAATCGTTAATAAAATACGTTTTAAAGAGCTCATTTGAGATACAATTTTCTATACACTATTGTTTTGGGTAAAAATACGATAATTTAATCATAATTAATTAAAATTAATTGACTGAAACTAATTATTTAAAGAATTACAGATACAGCCACATTGGTATCATTTTTAGCGACTTGGGTCAAAACTTTAAAAGATTTTTTTTCTCACGTTTTAAAGCATTCAGTTGAACTGAAATTTTATAGACACGATTGTTTTGGATGACAATACAATACTTTAATGATAATTAATAAAAGTTAATTACCACATAATGTTGTGATTATGTCATATGTTTATGCATATTTATATTAATTGTAACTATTTAATAAAAACTAGCTAAAATAAAATTAAAATCTAAAAAGGAATTGACTTAAAAATTTTTTTGATGTTACTTGTTTTCTTTTAAGCCATTAATTTCTTTCAAAAACTAAAACTTCAAAAACTTTTTATTTCATTTTTTATATTATCTACTTTTTCTCACTATATTTTAATTAGTTTACTACATTTTATTCTAATGATTCGCTGTAATTAAATTATAAAATACAATTTCCAAAAATGTGTAATAATTTAAAAATCAACAACACACTTCGAGGAAGGCTAAAAGCATTCGTCGTTTTCAATTAATTTTGACAACGCCGTTATTTTTTATTTTTTTTAATCTCTATCTGATAAAGTTTAATTGAATTCACTGGAATAAATTTATTTCACTACGGAAAATTAAAGATTATGGATTAAACAATCCACCGCAAAACTAAAAAAAATTGAAATGGGAAAGTTTTTGTGACAGTTGTGATGGAGAAAGAAAAGTTTCCCATAAATCAAATTAATATGTCGAAAAAAATTAGAAAATGTTTCACAAACAGATTTTATTTAATATTGAAAGATTTCAATTTAGAATACTGATTCATGATAAATAAGCTAGTTTTTCACTGAAAAAATATAATATTTCCTTTTATCGTGTGTATTATATTATTACCTATACTTATTTATTTATAACCTACACAATTACTTATTACTTATACTACTACATATTACCTATACTACTACTTATTACCTATACTACTACTTATTACCCCTATACTTATACTTTATTACATTACTTAATAATATAATAAGTAGCATTGAATACATCAATCATTTTTAAATTGCAATTACGTAAATGTTTACATTTATTAGAAATCGTGATAGTTTTAGCGAAGTTTAGAAAAAATACAATATGGGTAGAAATCCAATTAAAAGAAAAACATTTTATCTTAATGATGCAGTAAGGTAAATTTTTAAGTAAATCGCAGTGTCAAAAACAAAGTTATTTTTCTTAAGTTTCTTATTATTTATGGGACAGCCCGCTGATACATAAAGAATCATTTCTAAAATGTATATACTTTGAGTTCTTTACTTAAACACTCCATAATATTTGAAAATCACATAGATTAGCCAAGAAACGTTCACTTCATAAACATAATATTCATTTTAAAACCAAATTTAGTATCATTTATAAAAATTGTCCTTATCTAGCAGCTATTAATTTAATTTTTGTTTCAATATTTACTTATCTGTACAGAAGCATACTTGATTGGTCATTTGTGATTATATATATATATATATATATATATATATAACCATTTATATATAAAAAAATGGTTTCCTACTTAGTAAGAAGTAAGTTTGTGAGTTATAAAGACTGTTAAAATTTATTTAAGCATAAACGTTCTTAAGTAAAATAATTATACAAAAAAACAAAAAGCAGAAAAGAAAAAAAAACGGCTGGGTGACATGGTTGGTTTGTTGCTGGTGTTCTGCATCCAAGGTTGCGGATTCGACTCCAGCCCAAATCTGTGGATTTTCATGGTGCAGAAAATCGACAGCAGTCATGTCGTATGATTATATGGCATGTAAAATACCCTAGATTTTCTGTTTGGTTTGTGGATGCTCTAGGTAAAATTAATTACTAGTACAAGTTCGTATCTTCAGAGCTCAGGTGCCTCCCTCTAGGGAGGAAACTGGGCGTCAAAAATACCTGCGGTGATTGGTATCCGCCTATTTGGTGCCGCACTAAAAAAGAGATACCAGCTTTCGGGGAATGTACTATGTCTGCAATGGAAAAACTCCTATTGGCAACCCATTAGAAATAAAAATATTATGCAAAAAGAAATCAGCGCGAAAACAATTATAATAATCAAATTAAAATCTTTAAGCGGATGAAAAATAATCATATTAATAAATTAATAATATTAAAATAATTTATTAATCAGAATCTTTTTAAGGGTTTTTATTATTTTTAAAATAATAATATATAAATAAAATTTATTTTACAGTATAAACTTTAGCAGTTAATCTTTTTTGTTAATCTGTATAATAAATAACAGCAACTAAATAAGAATATCATGTATATTATTTTTATTTTAAAGTAACTAAGTGCCTATTTAATCAAACAGATAAGTTTAGTAATTCAAGAACTGATTTTTAGCTAAAAAAACATTTAAATTCGGTAAAAATATTCCTGATTATTTTGTGTGAAAAGGTTCTTTTATATTAAATTATAATTTTTTTTTTCAAGAATCAGTAAATAAAATAAACATTTTCTTTCCCAAAAGTAAATTCTTCGTGAGTAAGTAATTCCTCTTCGTTAAGTTAAATCCTCCCGAGTAAATTTCTGTGCAAATAAGATTTATTCACGGGGACGAAATAAAATGTAAACAAATTTGTTAGAATAAATTTCATTAAGTAATGTGTTTATAAGGCAACTTAGTTCATCAAAACTATCTTCAGAAACCTTTAAAAGAAACAAGGTCGATTCTTTCATACAGCTTATCATTAAAACCCCTTAAAAAAAGTTTTATTCCTAACTATAGACTCGTAGATGAGTTTATACTATAAAAATGTTTATCATAATGACTTGAGGCTTTAACTTTACTACCTAACTTTTTAACTTTACTTCTTGTCTGCATCGTAAACGAGAAAAACTGTCAAAAGGCTTTTATGCCGACGGATTTTGCAACACTGACAAACATTATTGCAACATTGTAATATTTTTCATACGAAAATTTTATGCTTTTTGGTACCCGGTATAAACTGCATCGACGACGGCTCACTTAGAAAGACAACTGTAGTTACTTCGTTTCCAAATTTGACTTTTTAAGCGATTATTCCAGGGTAGTTATTTCGAGAATCTGCAGTGAAATGCGTTTAAAGCGAAAACGCTTAAGACGAAATAAGGGATAACACGAACAATATAATGATCCGACAGACTAATACATATTTTCATGTATTTTTGCTCTCAACACAAAACGAAAAGAAAAGATTTCTCATCTGGGATTGAAAAAAATTCGGAAAACCCCAGCCGGATGGAACTGCCCTATTTTATTATCGGAAGAATTCCTTGCAGTAGATGATCATAATGTGTGTGTAGCCCCAATTTAGGCAGACAAAGACCTTTTAGAGTTGATGCAGTTTCCGAGGACGAAAATGAAATGAATAATGCATCTCCGGTTCGAACATCATCTGAAATGAGAAATGTCATGAAAAGTAGACGCAGTTATTTAGACGCACAATCCAATGGTAAAATAAATAACAAAATGGACGACATCAAAAAATTTGTTGAAAATGTGTTGCTAAAAAACCAAAAATCAAAGAAAAATATCCGTTAATTCTCTAAAACTACAATAAATATTTTGTTTTCCAAAACAAAATTTGACATTGAATTTTTTGAAGTTATTGTGATAGTTTTTGTTTCATTGATTTGTATTAAATATATGCGTGCATACATACATATATATGTAAATAAAATAAACTCTAATAAACTTAATTTTGTTGTGATATATGAACACGAAAAAATATTTCAGCCTATTTAATTTCGTATTAAACGATTTTCAATGTATATTATTAGCAAGTTATCCGAAAGATTCATATGTAAAATTTTGAAAGTTGCTTAATTTGAATGAGTTTAAAAGAGTCTGTTAGAAGGTTTAAGAGAAACATATATTTTTTCTTAATTATTTATTAACTAACGTATATCTCAAATTAACCATAAGAGAATCTTTCGTTTATTAATATTGATTAGTTAATGTATAATTTTTTGCTTGGCTTTAAAGGTTTTATGTTTTCCCTTATAATAGTGATCCTTCAGTTAATAATCATAACGAGAAAAAAAAAAAAGATAAATAATGTGTAATTTGAAGATGAAACAATTTGAAAAAATACCTATGAAGAAATTATTTCATTTAATTTCAATTTAGTTGAGTTTCCTAAAGCAACATGGAGATCTATTAGCTGCTGATCTCACATTTTGAACCCCAGTCGAGTGAAGAGGACGACACCTAAGCTGCCCCTTTCCCCAAATGTCCACACTATGCCAATAGGAGGACTTAAAGGTCGACAGATTAAATGTGCATCAGCACTTCCACATGGCGGATATTGAGTTGCCTCGAGAGATTCAAACTCGCATCTCGAGAAAATCGGAAACGAGAATTCGACCATTTAAGAAAAATATTACAAATATCATAGACTGAAAATAATAAAATAAATATAAAAAAGCGCTCCTAAAATTTATAATAGACCTAAATTTCTTTTAAAATCAAAATATTGATTAGATAATATATTTGCAGTGGTGCCTCCTTCTAAAAGTCACAAACAACAAAGAACAGGAAAAAAAGGCCTTAATGACTGGTCCGAAAAGGGATTCCTTTCATGCCAGTCGTCTAAGGCATGCACGGCGTAGCTGCGAACCAGTAGGTTAGTGGATCAAATTAACACCCCCTGCCAAGGTCAACGGTATTCCACCAAATATTCTATTTAAAAATTGCATGAATTATCCTTTGCGTATTTTTGCTATGCATCCAAGAAATAAAAGTGTAGTAATGTATTATTTCAACACTATGCAACATCATACAATTGAACTTGTGCCTAATCATAAATAAAGCTTTTAAGTCGTAGTGTATATGATTACATTTAATAGTATTTGATTATATTTATTCGATTATTATAGAAACCACATTTTCTTTCTTTTCGAGAAATTCAATGGATTGTTTCAGATAAGGACTTTAATATCTTCCTTCAAAATATTTGGTCTCTATACTTTGTGTTTATTTAATCCTATTGTTACGCATAACTTTATTTTGTAGATGTGCAGAAGGTAATTTTAAATTTTCATTGCACGTTAAACTTCTACTTCTGTGAATTTATTAAGTTTACATTTGTTAATTTTCTAACTATTAATACATCCCCTTTTTGTCTTATAAAACTTCGAACAGTGTGTTTTAGCCATAATTATATTAATAATTTCTAAAAAACGCATGTAAATTTAAAAGTGAAAAACGCAAATATTTTATTTTAGTGTTAATTATTTATTTTTTTTAAATTTATCATAGCGCTTTTACTAGCCGTAACAAGTTTCGTGCATTTCTACATTTAACTTAATAAAAATAACAAAATATATACAATGTTCTTCAGTCCAATTCGAAATAAATAAAATTTAACTTCACGATCTGAAATTATAAAAACTCACCAATAGGAAAAACAAGTAATATAAAACAAAATTTTAAGTCAATTCCTACTTAGATCAATAAAGCAAAATTTTATTTTAGCTAATTTTCATTAAATAATTTCAATTAATATAAATACGTATATACATATGACAGAATTACAACATTAAGTGGTAATTAATTTTTATTCATTACCATTAAGGTATCGGATTGTCATTCAAAACAATCGTTCATATAAAATTTCAGTTCAACTGAATGCTTTAAAACGCGAGAAAAAAACCTTTAAAATTTTGACCCAAGTCGCTAAAAATGATACCAACGCGGCTGTATCTGTAATTCTTTAAATAATTAATTTCAGTTAATTAATTTTAATTATGATTAAATTATCGTATTTTTACCCAAAACAATAGTATATAGAAAATTGCAGCTCAAATGATCGCTTTAAAATGTCAGAAAATAACCTTTTCATGTTTTGACGCAAGTCGCCAAAATGGTCGCTAAGACGCCAAAAATAATGCCATTGTGGCTGTATTTGTAATTCTTTGAATAATTAATTTTAATCAATAAATTTGTATTAATTATAGTTAAATTACTGTATTGTCTTCCAAAATAATTATGTTTATAAAATTTCAGCTCAGTTGAAAGCTTTAAAAAAATTTTATTAAAGATAGAAAATTCCACGAAGATAAATAAATAAAGAGTGTGCGCTAATAGTAGCAATTAAAAAAGTTATTTATTTCGCAACAGAGGCATCAATAACCTTCTATTTGTTCGAACCAAATTTCAGTAGAATCGATTCGAACCACACCAAAATACTCCTGTAAGTAATTCTGAGAAATTCATTAAGCTTTTGAAATTAGTTAGAATTTCAATTTAAGTCAGACATCGTCTGTTTCATCATATGTCAAATGAAATCCTTAAAGTGCGTTCTCCAGACGGAATAATAGCATCAATAAATAATTTTCTTTCACTATATAATAATGAAATAATATTTTAAATTCACTCAAGTTTTCAACATAGTATAGAATAAATAAAATATTTCAAAAGTAATTTATATTTTACAACGTATCTTAAATTTGCGTGTGATGGTTATTCATCCATCATTAGTTTCAATAATTGTAAGCATTCAAGGCTTACGTAGATAATTATTCATAAAAAATAATTCATAGAGTTTTCGACATAAATTGTAAAAAGAGCGAAAACATTTAGAATTTTTATCATGATTTATTAAAAGACTTATTTTACATTTCAAAATATGCAACATACAATACTGGCAACCATAAATGCAACACCCTGAAGGAAGCATGCAGATAACATGAAATTTACAACATGCATTAGCGGAGGTGAGATATGCAAATGATTCGAATATCAGCGCAGACACACATCACGCGCGCCTGTGGCGCCACTTTAAAGCGCTATTTAAGGCTTGGAGATTTCGACGATTTCAAGTTCGGCAATTGTATTTTTCTTGTGGTTTTTTTCAAAGAACGATCAGTTATGTCTCGTAGAAAACAGCAATCAGCTTTTGATCAAGTATCCAAGTTCAATAGAGGAAGGGTGACCGCGGTAGCCGAGTGGCATAGGTATCGGACCGTGGCTTGCCTTGTCACGAGTTCGAGCCCAGTACCACTAAAGACCCGCCGTGTAGGGCAGCGATGCACGTTAAATCTGTCGAGAGCTGAAACGTCCTCCCGTGGTGTGGTGTGGTAGTTAGGAGAAGGGAGTTTCAGCTCAGGTGTCGACCACGTCACTTGACCATGGTTCAAAATTACGTGGTCCGTCGGCAAAAGTCCTCGTGTAGCTAAACAGTGCGACGTTAATAATCAATCAATCAATCGACAGAGGAAGGATAGTTGACTACCGAGATTGTGGATTATCTTTCACGGAAATCGGTAGTCGTGTTGGACGAAACCAAACAACTGTAATGCGGATATGTGACCGTTGGATGCAGGAGGGTATGAAGGGCCGACGTGGTCAATCACATCCACCTCAGTGCACCACTTCATGTGAGGACAGGCAAATAATGCGCATGGCAGTGACGGATCGCTCAGTCCCATCACGAACCGTAGCACAGCACATTGAGTCTGTAACGCATCATTCAGTGTCCTCGCGTACCATTCGACGCCGTTTACAGCACAGTGGTTTGTCCACAAGACGTCCATTGCTTGGTCTACCCTTGACGCAGAACCACCGCCGTCTCCGCCGTCAAAGGTGTGATGAAAGAAGGTTGTGGAGTCGGCAGAATGGAATGAAGTTGTTTTTACTGACGAGTCACGCATCTATCTGCAACACCACGATGGTCGGATTCGAGACTGGAGACACCATGGGGAGAGGATGCTGAACAGCTGCGTTATGCACCACCACACTGGTCCTGCACCGGGTAATATGGTATGGGGTGGTATTGGATATCACTCTCGCACTCCTCTAGTACGCATTGCCGTTATTTTAAACAGCCAGCGTTACATCTCCGAGGTGTTGGTCAGTTGTCCTTCCTTACTTTCAGGGCTTTGCTACAGCCTTATTTTAACAGGATAATGCGCGACCACACGTGGCAGGCATTGTCCAAAGTTTCTTCGGCAATCAGCAGATAGAATTGCTTCGCTGGCCGGCTCGCTCTCCGGATCTTTCGCTGATAGAAAACATGTGGTCCATGGTTGCTCAACGATTGTCCCAGATTACACCCCCAGCTGCCACACCAGATCAACTTTGGCAACGTGGGGAAGCTGCTTGGTCTTCTGTACCTCAAGAACACATCCAAAGTCTCTTTGAATCAATGCCGAGGCGTGGGGCAGTGGTGATCTCCAACAATAGAGACTACTTTGTCTACTGATCCTGGCAGGAACCACACTTCACAGAAGTCTACAAATTCAATCATTTGATACTTGGTCAACATGTTATCTACAAAATAAATTTTGTTGGGTTATCTCTGGTCTTTTTTGGTGTTGCATTTACGGTGGCCAGCAGTGTATTTAACGAAAAAAAAATGTTTGAACATTTTCAGACAAAAATGGATGACTCAAATTTATCTTAAAAATGAAAATAATTTATTATTACTTAGGAAGATTTTGTTTTAAAAAATACTATATAATAAATATGTACTCAATTAATAAATTTAAAAAAAAAACATTTTTGATTTTTGATTCAATTTTAAAAGATTCGTATGATCACATGTTTTCATTGTTTAATTTATAATTTGAAAACTAAACCACTATAAATATATGAACGGATGGGTTTGTTTTTCATGAAAAATGTATTTGTATATTATAAATTAAATAAAGTTATTGTCAATGAAATTATGACAAAATATTTTACTCATTTCAAAATTTGTGTGTGTGAAATCTTTATGTATTATACGTAATTTTATTTAAATACAGTATAATTGATATTTTATATTTATTAATAATATTTCCTTAAGTGCATGTTTGTGCATAATCAGTTAAACTACTGATTGCACTAAAAGAAATTGCTGAAAGTCATTCTACTGGTAAACCATTCGTAAGGCTATTTATAAAATGCAAAAAGAGATAAATATATCCAAGTAATGCAAAATTTCTTTCAATATTTACTTCTTAGGTTTACTTCTAGCA
Source organism: Trichonephila inaurata madagascariensis (assembly GCA_019973955.1). Lineage (NCBI taxonomy): Eukaryota > Metazoa > Arthropoda > Arachnida > Araneae > Nephilidae > Trichonephila > Trichonephila inaurata. The sequence goes on along the minus strand of BMAV01000040.1, from coordinate 257,895 downwards.
AATAATTTTGAAAACTAATTTACACAGTCTTGGTTTTTTTTAAAAAAAAAATACACTTAATACATTCCACACATGTTCATTACGTCAAATAATTTGCAAATATCCATATTTTATGCAAAATGAGTCATTTTATTAGTAAGGAGGAATATTTAGTTCTAAAATGTACCATGAAATGAGATTCAGCAAATCCCGGAATCAAAATATTTCTAGCGCCTAAAAAATTAATTGAAGTGTTATGCTAAACAAGAACGTTTAATAAGTAATATTTTCCCCTCCCTTGACTTTGAAAAATACGTAAAAAAAAATAATTGCTATTATTAATATATTCCTTAATTTATAACATTTGCGACAAACCCAATTCACAGCGTTTGGCTTAGGAATAAGACATACCAACTAAATATATTTCACAAGTAATGGACTGCGAAATTATAAACATTTATTTCTTAAACATATAAGGTGTTTTTGTGATTGTCACTAATACCACTTGATCGGCAAGGCCAGATCGAGGTTCTCGAAATTCATCATGGTAAAGGGCTAAGTGACACCTGTCATTAGCCGTAGCTTTGAACACTATACAGGAGACGATACCATTTGGCGTGATTTTTTTTCACCCCAATTTTGAGGAAGGAATTCTGGAGGGTGGTCAGGGGTCTCTGACGTATCTTCCCATTCCTCCAAACTCATAAGACTTGACTTGAAATTCGACGGCTATTTAGAGTACCCCTATGCTGCAAAGTTACTACACATTTACAAACATCCATACCTTCTCTGGGATTCAAACTCAGGTCCTACGGCACAGCAGTCAGCGTCACTAATCCCTATACCGGGTGGGTGAATAATATATTTATTAATATGAGAATGAATTACCAACGAACATTTAAATATGAAATCTACTCAATTTTTTTGTTGTTTGTATAATTTTAATAAAGTAATTTTGAGCGCAATGCGAAATTCGTCATTTTATGAATGTTTCTGCAATTTAACAAATTGCACAAACATTGCATGTAAATGTTAATTGCATTCAAATGTTGCATGCAAATGTTAAATGGATTAAATAAAATGAAAAAAGTAATACTCTTTAATGGAAAAACATTAAACAGATTACTGCAAAATGAAAACAATGTTAATTTATTGAAGACAAAGATTTAAAACAATTTTATCGTACAAACTGCTTTACTTAAATGTAAAATATAGCAAACTAATCAAATTTTCTCAATTCCTATGAGAAAACAGGCATTTCTTAAAGCATATACTTTTTTCTCTAAATTGTTGAAACTGTGAACGCTCCACTTGCAGTTAATCAATAGCATTTGTTTAAAAACTTGCTCCAAAATTTCCTTTATTTCTGAAGATGTACAAAATTCAAATGCTTTTAGCCAGTTCTATTTGTTTCTCAATTAACGATGATAGAAGCCTTTCCAAAACACTATGGCAAATTACTCATTTCCTTTCTTGCATGAAAGCTATTCTTCACTTCAAGGATTGAATTCAGAGATGCGCCTTTAAAGTAGATTACATCCGAACTATCTTTCTGCTTCACTTGTGTTCTCGCTAGACTCAATTTAAAAGCTTTTATTCTGAGTGCTTTATTCGAAACATGAAATTCCTTCATTTATATTAGCTGCAGAGACACGTTTCATCTGTTTTTTTGTTAGAGTGACAAAGCAAACTCTCTCTGAATTAACATGCTGTTAGACAATACTTAACCATTTGTATGAAATAATTATTTAAAAATATTTGATTTTTGACACATTTTATTTGGTATTTTTTTTTTATTTTATTGAATAGAACTATCTTTTGGCTGTACAAATTATACAGTGAAAATCACTTAACACGAAACTGAGGGGACTGAAATATTTTTTCACGTTAAAGGGACATTGCAGAAAAAAACAAAAACAAAAAAATAATAATAATAATAAATAAATAAATAACATATAATCAAAAAAATTAAGCTTTAATATAGAACCTTTTATTTACATAAATATGTATATATACATGCATTTAATAAAAAACTAATGAAGCAAAAACATTCACAAGAACTTAATGAGAATTAATGCAAAATGTTAATTTTTTTTTGAAAAATAAAACAGTTATTTAATTTTTGGAAAATAATCTTATATTTTGCTTTGCCTTTTCTTCTTTAATTTCAAATTATCAACCAATTGCTCCCTGTCATCCGTTTTGTCATTCATCTCACCATTGGAATGCGTGTCTAAATAACTGCGCATACTTTACATGATGTTCCTCATTTCAGATGATGTGGAACAGGAGCTGCATTATTCATTTCGTTTTCCTCATCGGAATGTGCATCAATCACATTTTTTAAGATCTTTGAACTAACTTCAAAATGTCTTTGTCTGCCAAAATTGGTGCTGTACACACATTACCATTATCTATTGCAAAGAATTCTTTCAATAATACAATTGGACAGTCCAACATGGCTGGTGTTTTCCGCATTTTGCTCATTCGCAGATATAATATCTGTTGGTGTTAAGTGATTCTCGTTTTGAGTTAAGAGGGAGGAAAATGCATGAAAATGTATAGTAGTTTGTCGGGACCATTGCATTATTTCGTGTTAATTGATATTTCGTCTTAAGGGTTTTTGCGATTATCCTATTTCACGGTATTTAATACTTTTTTAAAAAATTGTTAAGTATTTATCATTTACAGAATTCCACGCTTTCTTAAAAACGTAAGCATAATATGAGAAAAAATTATCACCGAAACAACTTTAGCAAACACGATGTTGCATAACAACTTCATTTCTTTTTTTCTTTCTTTTTTCATAAGAAAAATAGAATCTACGTTGTTTCCCCTTATCTCAAAAAGCCAATCTTCCCGCTCCCAGAAATCCTGATCCGAATCTTTAAACAGCCGCTAATGAGAGAAAAAGGATTTTCTTGGCGTGGTCTTTGGGCGCCAGTTTCGATTCAGTCCAGTTGGTGTTAATTTCTACTCTAATCCTCGTTTGTCACAGGCAATTCGAGTCTCATTGGATGGATTAACTTAAAGGAGTAAGACTCTTTTCTAAGAAAGAGGATGGATAAGATTTGAATTTAGATCAAAAGAACTGTCTATGATTAAATTAAATTAGATACATTGACAATATCAAGACTATCAGAGTTTTTAAAGTTTAGTCTAGTTTAGTCAGAGCAGTTAGTAATAACCTAAAAATTTTTGCTTGCAGCTAAACTTAAGTTACGATACTTTGTAATTTTGATTTTTCTCTGTGAAAAAAAGGGCACATTTAAATTTGTTACCGCTTTCTTTATTGTAATTGAAAGCTCTTTCGTATGGTAACAGTATAATCTCCGTGAAATTTAGTGAAATGTATACTCCACAACTTAACTTTGTAGACTTCTTAACATTGTGCTTTACGTTTCCTTATAAAACAGATTCTTTTAGATAATCTGTAAATTTTACTTGGAAGAAAGAAAGGAATTTCTCTTTACTTTCCCACAACTTATATATTTTATTTTATTATATGATTTTTAAAAGGGACATTTTGCTACTTTTTTTTTTCAAAATGCTGATCTGTAGCTAGGCTATTTTCACTTCTATTACTTAATACTTTTCAAATAATTGCACCACAATATTTGGAAGATAAACTTAATCCTTATCGATATTTAGTGGAAGCAAAAACTCGTTTGTTCCTGTGACTCACAGAGAATAAATGAAAACAAGTAATATAAAAAAAAATTAAGTCAATTCCTACTTAGATCAACCAAGAAAAATTTTATTTTAGCTATTTTTTATTAAATAGTTACAATTATTATAAATATGTGTATACATATGACAGAATCACGACGTTAAATGGTAATTAGTTTTTATTAATTATCATTAAAGCATCGTATTGTCATCCAAAACAATCGTGTATATAAATTTCAGTGCAACTAAATACTTTAACGCGTGAGAAAAAAACATTTTCAAGTTTTGAAACAAGTCGCCAAAAGGGTCGCTAAGTCGCCAAAAATGATAACAACATGGTTATATTTGTAATTCTTTAAATAGTTAGTTTTAATCAATTAATTTTTTTAATCATTATTACATTATTGTATTGTCATCCAATATAAATTTCAGTTCAACTGAATACCTTAACACGTGAGAAAAAAAACCTTTTCAAGTTTTGATACAAGTCGCCAAAAATGATGCCAACGTGTTTGTATTTGTAATTCTTTAAATAATTAGTTTTAATCAATTAATTTTTATAATTTATAATTCTTTTATTGTATTGTCATCTAAAATAAACCTGTATATAAAATTTCAGCTCAATTGAGCGCTTTAAAATGTATTTTATTAACGATTGAAAAATCCACCAAGATAAATAAACAAAGAAATATATACATAAATAAATATGTAGAGATTGTGAGCTAACAGTAGGAATTGAAATAATAAAAAGAAATAGAAAATTGTCCCATTGGAATTTATTCATGACTCGGAATACATTTATACATTGCATAATAATTTAAAATAATTTCCGAGTCTCATGTTCCATTTATAGGACATAAAGCAACTTTCTTTTTCTTCGTTCTAAAGCAATGATTTCCAATGTGGTCTACATTGAACCCAAGGGACTATGACAACCTGAAAAGGGGTCCATGTCAGCGAAAAAATAATTTGGGGGCCCATGAGGGGTAATTGAGGGTCTACGATAGTAGCTGTCTTTAAACCAGATTGTGACTTTGATTTAAAAAAAAAAAATAACTTAAGTCACGTGGAAACCAGATTTATCTATTTAGCAGATTTATTTACTAGGCTTAATGAAGTTGACTTGCAGTTACAAGGCTACAGCATAAAGTTCTTAAAACAAGGACCATCATTTCAGAGGGTTTTTTTCCAGAATTAAGATAAAGGTCGAGATAAGAAGCATAATTTTGGACGTCGCTAATTTTCCCAGTTTCTGAATTTGTCACAGACAATATGACAGGAAAATGACGTTGTTAACCTATGTTCAAAATTTAAATGCCCTTTTATTCAAATTTGAAACTAAGTTTGAGAATGCTTTTAATATAGTAATACCACGGAAGGGAATTAATTCAAATGGTCACATTGAAAAACAAAAAACTCAGATTGCTTGAGTAACTCTGATCGGAATAGTCACTAAAAAATATCTTAAAGTAGTTTAGAAATGGATGCAAGCAATTTTGGTTTTAAAAAGGAATGTCTGACATTCATCCCGAATTATGGAATATCTTCCGAATGTTTTTAATTACTTTTCCATGTGAAAAGACGTTTCAGCGCGTTTGTTAATTTCTGAAAGAAAAAAAAAACGAGACACAACTAACCAAAAAGATTTAGCTTTAAATCTGACAAGATTGATGCCAAATGTAGAAAATCTGTTATTGAAGCACCAGATTCATCCCTTCTCATGCATGTATTAATTCATTTTTATTTTAATTAATAAATATGTTTCTTAAGTTCCATAAACATCATGCTTCTCTACATTTAGATGTTGACATTTTATACTGTAAATAATTCTATACCAGCTGTCAAAAACACTTAAGCAAAATTCAATATTAGGTATGTTGGTATCTACCAAAAACCGGATGACATGGCAGGTTTATGAGACAAAAAAAAGTTTGGGGAACTCTGTTCTAAAGTAATACTAAGGTTATATAAAACTTTCAAATTTTTTCTTTCCAAAAATATAGTTCAGAAGTTCTCAAAACTCCGAACGATTTTCTTTGAAAAATAAAGAAAGTTCAAAGTGTCGTCCAAAACCACTATGAAAAGAATTCTAAGAAATTTGAGGCGAAACCTTATATCGGCGTCTCAGATAACAAAAGAGTCAGATAGGAGACAGTGCAAAATTGGTATTGAATACCAGAAAAGAAGAAAACTACACACCTATTCTTAACACGTCGTTTTCTCTTTTGACCCATCATAATCATTTTTTGTAGAATTTTCTCTTTTTACGGTGAAGAGGGGGGAAAAATTAACTACTTTTCTCCCATAAGAGTCTTATGCATAAACTTTTTTTACTAGTTTTTACACTATCTAGTTTAAGCGAAAAAAAGGTAGTTTTAACCAAAATTTGATAAGAGTGTCTCAAGAGGTAATTTATTACAGAAAAAGTGTAAATTCATGGATGGGATTTTTATATTTTTAGAACTTAAAATTACGACAAGAGAAAAGTATTATGGCCGTTCAAATTATTTGGTTTCAAATGACTTTCATGTTACTTAAACCAAGAAAAACTAATTGTTTTTAGTTTGTGATTTTTTTTCTATATAAGTGTAATGTTAATATTTTTTCAAAAAAAAATATCGAGAGAGAGAGAATTGCCTCTTTATTAACCTATCTAACTCATAGCTAAATTGCATAGGACTTTTAGACATTTTAATAATTAAAATCAAAAGATCTTTCATGATAATGTTTTCTTAAAATAAAAAGTAATAATGTGGTAATATGTAAAAAAAGTAATTCTATAAGACTCAAGTAATAGAGCTTAAGATATTCGTAGAAATTTATAAAATATTATGAAAAGTTATAAAATATATCAGTAATGAATAGTTATTCATCGTTCCTTTTTCTCAATTCTATATATTCATTTTGTTTGTTTTTCATTAAAATATATTGTTTGCTTATCTATTTTTTAATTATTTCTTATAATGGTTGATAAAAAGTATATTCCTCTTTTAATTTATTTCAAATTATTTTCACTCATATTTTAGCGTCGTGGGATAAAAGATTTTATATTTTTACCTAAAAGGATATAAAATAGTTGGAAATTTGCTATTCTTATATTAATATATGTTTCGTTTCTTTATCTTCATTCAGTTATACCATGAATGTCATTCGCACTTAATTTAAGTACTTAGCAGCAATCCTAACGAATTTAATAACCTAAATAAGCAAATATTGATGTTAAACTTTTTTTTCAATTGGTTTTATTCCATATAATAAAGATAAATATATCCCTAACACAGAGCAAATGGCTCATACATCTTCCTTCCCTTTGCTTTTACATTAACATAATTACATACATAAACATAATATACACCCAAAAAATGTAAATGCCCTATACATGCACCCTAACAAAGAGGAATGCTATGATGGTAAGTACTGCATATACTTTAGCAGCAGTTACGTTTCTTACTTATTCACCTGCATCACAATTTTCATATACAAAAATTTTAACTATATGTACACAGTAACTTACTACGAGTACATTCCAAAAATAATTAACTTGTGACGGGTTCACGCGTCTTTTCATTAACATATCCTTTGGGTTCTTTTGGGGCCAGAATTAATGGCAACTCTTTTCCAATCAAAACCCAAGAAGTGAAGCGTGAATAAGAGATGCAAATTAGAAAACTTTTAAATATCAGAAGTTAGAGTAAACGAGGTGGCAATTTGGAGAATGTTATGATAGAGCGTGATACAATTGTGAAGTGACAGCCAACAGAAGTTATTCCGGAGATAGAGCCAATAGGTCAAGGTGCATACCATTGCACTCGAGTAAATACACAACTACTATTAAGATTGGATAGGCGATCGAAGTTAAGGTAGGATTGACTATTTAATATTAGGATCTGAGATATTATTGAAATTTAGTTTAGGCGTGTTAGTTATTGATAGTGATGCGGGTTAAGTTATTTCGGTATTATCTATATTGTGTGTTTTATCATCGTAGATTCTCACATATATTATTATTATCTAATCTGTTAGGCGTGTAAGTTCTTAATAAAGCCATATTAAGAACATGAAAACTTCTAGTTCTTCATTTATTCCTACACCTCTAGCTCACGCTGATAATCCAAGAGAAGGGCATCCGAGGGGGGAAACTTCACAAACTTTAAAGTTTCTTTTTTAATTTCTATGTAACAGTCTGCAGTAAAGTTGATTTTTAAGCTAAGACGTTCAGTTGTGCTTTAAGTGTTTTATAATCTACTGTTTGTAAAAAATGCATCACCATAAGGGAATCATCAGAATTGAATGAAATTAATTGCACAAACGACTTGTATTAGTACAAATAAATGACGAAATTTTCAAAGCAAAATTTGTATTTTAGTGTCCGAAATCAGTATTTCGTGTAACCACCAACGCGCTCCAATAAGTGCTGCTATAGGACGTGTTATGGAGTCAAACAGATTTTGAATGTCTACTTGTGGAAGAGAATTCCATATTGCTTGTATGCACAGCAATAATTCGTCTTTTGAAGCTGCAGAACGTGGATCATGAGCGAGACACCGACCAACCAAATCCTACACATGCTCAATAGACGGCACATCCGGCGAATAAGCAGGTCAAGGAAGAAGTTGCATGTGTTGGGCTGAACAGAAGTCTCAAACAGCGTTTGCAACATGTGGGCGTGCATTATCCTGCTGAAAGATAGCTCCAGGGATGCCTTGAAGGAAGGGAATGACTTCGGGCTGTAGAACTTCACGGACGTACCTGTTGCTCTTGATATTATCCTCAATTCGTAGCAAATTGGATCGTCCATGATGCGAAATCGCACTCTAAACCAACACTCCGGGTGCTAGGCCATTATGCCGCTCGATAACGCAATCTGGAAGTCAGCGTTCACCAGCATAGCATCTAACACGAATGCGGCCATGATAATCCCACAAATTGAAGCGTGATTCATCTGAAACGACAACTTGGTGCCAATCCTTCCTATTCAAACTCCGTAAGTTGTTGGAATTTCAACTTATTTCGTCGCGGATGGATACTTAGGTCTTACTAAACGTTCGCCACTAACAAATAATCCTTAACTATTTTGAATGTCCCACTACAGCCCTCTATTTATACGCTTTTACCATCAGTTCAGAGGGCGCTGCGTACGCTACACATGCGCAAATACTCCGAAACTACAATTTTACGTAACATTCTATAATTGATATTTTCTACAAAGTTCATTTAATTCTGATGATTCTTTAATGATGCTGATTTTTTTTTTTACAAAGAGTAGTGTAAGATCGGTTGTTGACAAATAATAAGCATAAAAATGTAAAAAATTGTTAAAGAAGCAATGTTTGTTTTAATTTCTTCAAACCACAGCTGTATTTGCATACACTGTAGATTTGGGATATACCTCATACTAAGCAAAATTTTTAATACCCAAATAAATAAGAAAATATCTATCTATCTATACAAAAAACATTCGTGATGCTTTAATAACGCTATATCGCAACAATGCCAATGTTCAAGATAACTCGCCAAGTTTGCAACTTGGCCAGTTGGGCACTTCCAACATGGTATTCGAATTCCTTTGAGAGGTCCCATGCATGGAACAAAATGTATCTTATAGCGTGGCCAGTTGGAATGCGTGGTACACCCTCACTTAGACTATTACCTGATAATGATCCATATTGGCACAAATAATGATGCAAATTATCAAACATCCGGTGGATCACTCTGTGGGTACATTTTGCGATACAATTTTTCTGCTGCTCTTGCATTTCCTTCTACCAACTCACCGTAAATGAGGTGCATATCTGCCAGTTCGATGTTTGTAAAACGTTAGATAATCCTTTGCGGGTGATGACAGCGCAAATGACTGCTGTAAGGCATGTCTGTTTCCGAATGCTTTTGTGTAACACGCTACCTAGAACCGAACGATGTTTTCGACTATGGGTTGCTTTGCAAGTCTGAACCCCTGTGATGTCTCCTACCTCTCCTTAAAGTTTGTCCCTGTAATTCTGCAACACCCTGTATATAACTACAAATTTTAAAAAATTGGTTCAAGAAAAATAGTTCCTGCATGTTATTTTCGTTTCCCTATTTTAAATACCCGAAAAAGGAAGAATATTCCTTAACTCATCCAAAACACATATTTCAGGGTAACGATACTCAAATCATTTCCTTTAGGCCTTATCACATTCGTTGTCTCGGAACAACTCGAGTCTCTTTCGAACCTTTTCTAGCAGCTGTGAAGGGCTGCCGTAAGAAAACAAAAAGTTCTGATGTCAGCCGCACCCAATCTTCACATTGAAAAATTTCTGTTTCGGAAATATTGATCAATATTCGGAATTCAATATTATTTCTTTTTTTTTTAATCGTGCTTTTGTTGACTGTCATAAGCAGAAATGGAGTGTCATTCTGCTTAAAATAGTATACACCATTTCTTATGCGTCTGATGAAGTCGAGGCTGCCATCTTTACCGTCATCTTGTTGATGAGGTAGGATGACGAAGGGACACATTGGCTGAAATTTCGAGCAATCTTAATTTCCAGAAAATCTTTCAGCTCAGTATCAAAAAGATGTTTCAAGCCATTGGTAATGCAACTGGGTAGAAATTGTTCAAAAGGGTTGCTTTAAAGAAAAATTGTTCCAAATACGTAAACGTGTGATAAGGCCTTAAGATCAATTTAGTTATCTTGGTTATTAAGAAATACTCATATAGGTTACGAAATTTCAAACATTTTCTTTAAAAGGGGAATAGGCTGAAGAAAAAACCATAAAACTGAAAAAAATATAGATATAAACATTCCAAACTACAAACTCTTAAATAAACACGTTTATTAGGCGTCTATTTGTAATAAATTTAGATAAGATTCTTGCATTATCTTAATTTTTTTTACTAATGATTCAGTTCCTAGCTGATTAAAATTATTCTTGTAATATGCATTAAAATCCCGAAAGTTAAATATTTTTTTCACAGATTTTAAGGTGGATACTTAACGAGACAAATAGAGTTAAAATTATTCATGGTTTTACGATCGCGATACTTTGGATTTTGTACAGGATAAACTGTGTCGTTAACGATAATTTATGATTTCCACTTCCGGGGATATTCACTTTTTTACTTTTTAGACAAAGTCCAGTCGCTTCATTAAAGGGTAAAATTTCTCATTAAATGTACTCTATTTTTGATTTTAAAAACTTTTATCTGGCGTTTATTGGTATTTAATTTAGTTTTATTAACTTCTCGTTAAAGTAATTCAGTGTCGATTTCCCAAAATGTTCCCAAGGAAAGCTTTTTATAAAAGTTATTCTATTTTAGTAAAATCATCAAAAGGCTTACGAAAAGTTTATGAAAATTTACCCTCTTGACATGTATCGGAACTTTTTTTAGCGTACTTAATTAGAAGTTATCGTTGAACGCAAGAGTGCTACATTAGATATAGTAGAAAAATAATGAGAATCGAATTAATTTTTAAATTCCTTAAGACAAATCTGCTTTGTAATTGCCACATCACTGTTCGCTTTATTAAGTGATGACTTACAAAACCAATGAGAAAAACAAGCTTTAGTCTTCTCATTTGTACTAATTTATTAAATATATTATATATATATTGTTGCGTATAGATCCGCTTCGAGGATTTTATGCAAAACAATCACAAAGAAAATAAACAGTTCTTCAAGAGCGATGCGAATTTATTAACAAAAATACAATCCTTTAAATACAGGATTCAGCAGCAATATTCACAGTGTAAATCTCCGAAGGTCTTCACACCTTCAACAGCAATCAAACACAATCACCAGTGTTTACACGTATACAATACGTGTGTACGTGTTACACGTATACAATACCAGTGTTTACACGTATACAAATACAAGTATGTAAAAGATTATCCACAAGCACAGCCGAGCTAATCGCCAGTCAAAACAATCCTCACTATTCGCTGGATAAAATCAGACTGACTCACTGCGGCTGGCACTGCTCTATTTATATACCGGATGGAAATTTTCGGAAAAATCCGCCCGCATCATAAAGCGTGAACTTAGTGGCGAGATCCACAACTTTCTAAAAGAATCCAGAGGGTTCCAAACTCGCCAAAATGGTCACCAATGATGCCAAAATGGTCGCCAAATTGGCCGCTAACTTGGGTTTTTCCGCCAAGATTTCGCCAAGTTCGTAATAAAGGCGGTATTGCTTGTGAATAGTACAATTTTAACATGGAATAAATATAACTTAGAGTAATATAAATACATTAAACACCCCCAAATATAAATTATTTACACAAAATTCATAACACTATATATATATATATGACAGGCCCCAGGCCTGCTGGTAAAATGACGAAGGCATTATCTCTAGAATAACTTCTTTATTTTGTTTCAATCACATAAAATCCAACATGGCGGCCTATTGGCGTGCTACCGAGTAGAACATTAACAACCAATTCGACCAGGAGTCACCAGCTAATCCTTTTCGAGTATGCGTTCTTCTTCGTCAGCGCTCGCTCCACTTTTAAATAGGCTTATTTACCCACAAATCCTTACACGATGGTAAAGAGTTCGCTCTATTTTTATTTATTATTTACTTAATTTTGAGCCTAAACATTTCAAACCTGACATATATATATAAATATGTAGGATATAGTATTAAATAGGTTTTAAATTTTCTATACATTTCGAGAGAGAGTGATGTAAGAGATGGCGACGCCAAACGGACCAAATTGAATCGAGAGGCATTTCAATGTCCAATGAAAGAACTCGGTGCGATGACGTCAGACGTATATGGTCCCTGAGCGCGAGATCCCTTCTCTATTCCCCAATACACCAGTATGGGACGGAGGAGCGCGGTGCGCTCCAGTTTCCCAAAGATGACCAGCGTCGTCGTCCCTTCTCTATTCGACATCGTCAGTGAACGAACACATAGTCTCGAAGTTCTCTTAGTGGCTTTGTTTTGTAAGCAACACAGACCCCTTCTTTAGGCTTAACGATGTTTGGCGTCCCCATCTCACAGGTGAACCCTGATGTCTATTGGAACTGTCTTTTATGTCTCTTTTTGTAAATAATTAAAAGCTGTATATAGCCTGTTTCTTAATTTTCCTTATCTTAGTAAATTAATTGTTAATTAACTTGGCTACTATGTTTTCTTTCGTCCAAAATTTCACCATTACCCCTAGACACCGTCCCACATATACATATGTCCGTAGGCTTAGTCTTAAATTTATTATACTAAGTCATCCTTCTTTATATCATTGAACAATATCAAAATAGTTGACAATTACACTCGTAACACACACAAAATCCTGAAAGTCTAGGTAAACAAAACTAAGGTTTTCACACGTAAAACTCTCCGTCTGAACCCGACGTATGAGTAAAAGAAATAATAAATCACAAAAGCAAATATATTTCAAAGATAAATGTATTATGTAGCTTAAGTTTATCATAGGAAGATCAATTCTATCGATCCAATTACACACAATTAAACGCTACTTATCTGATATTTTCTAAAAGGGACACGGGCAACATGAAATTACTCTCAGAGGCAACCACACTATTTCGGTTCACCAAGACTTTAAGATCTTTCTTCAAAAGGAGAAATTAGAAACAATACTTAGAATGTAGTTACATACTATCGCAACAATTCCAAAGTTCAAGATAACTCGTCAAGTTGGCAACCTCTATCTCGCATGGCCCGGATTCATTGAATTGACAACCATGCGCCAAAACGGTTGCGATAATACCTAAGTACCGAAATGATAAGTACCTATGATCCAATTATCAGCACAATTCCCTATTATTTTATTGACTAACTTACTTCAGTTCCCTTCATATAGTAATTTAAATTTACATTATGGTGAACCTCACGTCACATTATTCAGGGGGGCATCGAAAGGAAGAGATGTACTATAAATTCAGCAAATTTTATTTATGGTACTTCAAACTCTGATGATTGAAATGAACAAATAGAGACGAGTTAGCTCTAAATAATTACAATAAATACTCTAATTAAATAGCTTTAATTAATATCTACTTAAATATAATAAGATAAGTTAGTAACTTATGATCAACAAAATGGTCAGTCAGACGCATTGGTTTGCAATACTTGTATATATATAGAGAGAGAGACCTATTAATAATTATAGTAAGACTGCAAATCTAGCGCAGATACATATAGATATTCCACAAAGTAACTTTCACAAACAATAATTTAAACTATGTGTGATTATCTTTCTATCAACATTCCCCTCGAACTTCTTTATTTTAAATAGCAATATTCATTAGTACGCATCACTGTCCCTTCACAAACAGAGGTTCTCAATGATCAATCAATTTCTGAAAAGTTCTTTTCTCTTGAGTATAGTTAATTAAAACAAGTGAAGAGAACAAATTGCAATGTATCACGTATCCTTTGCAAGAAGGTGGAGGTTGAAGCTTGCAATAACCATGAGAAAACCTATTTTAGTTTTAAGAGGGAAATTTCTAGAGAAAGCCCTTTATACAATGAATGTGAATGTTTAGAATCAATTTAATGGACATTCATGTCGAGGTATGTGTAAATAAATTACCTTTTTTCACTATTTAAGATTGCTTCTGAAAGTAAGAGCCCAGATGAAACCAGAGAAAAGTTGAATGACCTCTTTCTTGCAGTTGTGGAAGGAAACGGAAGCAGATTTTAAAAATAAACTAACTCACTTATTTTATATCAGATATTCGAATTTTTTATAAAGGGAAATTATATATATATATATATACACATAGTTAATAACGCCATGGCTATAGGTCAGAAATGCATTGTAAAGTTTTGTTTGATTTAGATTATTTAAATCGTATTTAATTTTCAAAATAATTGTTAGAAACTATTCCAGCACAATTGACAAACATAATAATGCTTGTATTTTTAGTTTGATGTCCATCAAAACTTTTGACACACGAAGGCTATTAACAATGGATCTCATTGTTTAAAACCCCACTCAAGTAACAAAGAGAATATGAGTTTTATTCTCTTGATCTCCACATTCAAACCATGTCTACACGAGGACTTAATATTATGGCACATAGAAAGTGTATCACCTCCACTACACGAAGACTTTTGGAAGCTAAAGACTACTACGTTCTACATGCTAAAGGTGAAACTTAACCATATTTCTTCATATTTATTATTGCATCTTTATAAATCTATTTATTTGGTCTAAAGAAGAATAGTCAAAACAAAGTTTCAAATGAAACACGAGGGATTGAAATATTCTATTAGATTTATACTTAACTTCCATCGTAATGTCTCTGATAAAGTGTAATATTTTACACAGAAACATGTAAATATAAAATTATGCTCAACTAACAAGAAGAGTGTTTCAGTAAAGGCATGTTTGGTAAATTTAAAGGGCGTCACGCTACATTCTTCACAACAGCCAATTAGTAAGAACGTCTTAAGTTTGAAGCATAGTCAAGTGGTAAAAATTAAACCTGGACTTATACATCACTCATTTAACATCTCCACCTTATCATCGTAAGCACTAAAGAGTCCAAATCTGTTTAATTTACTACAAGCCCCATTATCTTCAAAACGTATATTAACTTGAGAGCTTGCGTAAGTCACTGACCATGTATAATACTACTCCGTTTCCACAGTTATTAGTGTTTCAAATATGAATAAGACGATTTCCTATGCACCTCATATATATTAAAGATCTAAAACTTGAGAATAAGTGCCTGCTCCTGTCACAAATAAAACTGCCAGTGAAAAAGCAATAATAAAAAGGTTTCCCGGGTGAAAAATATATAAGTTGAACAAAAACTACTTTTATTGAAAATCAATAGAAATTACTATGGGTGTTGTAACAAAGGCTTCATCTTTTGGGTAGATGATCTGTTCATTCCCTGTAGAAAAGTCGTATTCGGCTCTTGAAGAAATACTGCACAGTTTCCTTCACTTCATCACCCGAATGGAAACGTTAAGTTCTCACGGGTGGTTTAAAATGTGGAAGTCACAGGGGAACAAACGCGGACTGCACGGCTTGTGTTCTAACACTTTCCAACGTCGTCTGGGTTACACGGAAGACGTGTGAGTGGGCACTGTCATGGAGACCCGATAACGTTTACCGCCCTTCACGAAAACTTTTGCACCAATTGTTTGCAGCCAATCGACCTAAGCAGTGTTCAGTATAAACTACCTCCATTTGCCAATAGATGGCTGCTTAAAACTCCCCTCATTAAGCTTATGTCCACAATTGGGAACTGTCCCACCACTGATTGTTCGGATGTGGACGGATCCATATACAGCACAACTATACTTTAGATCAATTTCTTCTATCGCGAACCGGTTTCATGGTTGAAAGTCGTATATATTATATATATATATGCAGTGTGTACATTATATCATCTTTTGTACCCATGATTGGTGACGCGCTGCTATAGCTGAAATCATTCTGACACAATCATACGCTTCCACTTTTCATTTAGGCAACCCTGGTATTACTTATTAACCCGCGATCACTCGCGCGGGGTGTTCTGTACACCCCAGCAACAAGAAAATCCTCCCAGGATTCTAAAAAGAATGCGCAGAACCACGATTTTTTCTGTAGCTGCACAGTTTTGGTCGTTGAACCTTCAGGGCTGATTTAATCACTCTTTCTCGAACGATTGGAATGTAATGACCTTCAAAAGTTTATCTGGGGGGCTGAGAACTCCTGCGAGAAGTTGAGCATTTGTATACAGTCTGCTCTGAATGGTTGGAAAATGATTAAAATATTATTTTTCTACTTTCTACTATTATTATCTCATTAATTATAAAGTATATTTATTACTGGTATATACGTTTTATATACTGGTTTACGAAAAAATATAAAATTCTGTATTTTAAAATGAAAATTTTGTATGTTTAGTTCAAATTAATGTTAGTCTCATTTGCATGCAATAAATTTAATAATTTTATTTGTATAATACAAAAAACATCTTGCACTTTATAAATATGTATCATAATGACTTAATTTTATTTTCATAATTAAATACACGTGTTAAAAGTTTGGGGTGTTCTCTACACCCCGCGAGTAACGACGGTAGCAAAAATAGGCGCGAGTGACCGCGGGTTAATTAGTCCAATGAGTATCGAGTTTTATAGTTGCCTTTTTATTGTGAGATTTTTTCTAAATAGTTTTATAGAATGTTTGAACCTTAACCTTATAAGATTTATTAAGTAGGTTTTTTTCCTATAATCTTCAAGAAATGGACTCTAAAATACTTCCAGACATTTTCTGCTAAAGATAAATCGAGATAAATGATCCAGACTATGTTAAAAATAAATATATTCTTAGTCTGCAGTCGCAATAAAGTCACAAAACACTAAAAATTATAACAGCTATAGATCATGGAAACATATGCTGTGAAATAAATTTACAAAGTAACGCTTTTGTTATTACTTGCTTACATTTATTTCTATATGTTTATAATATCCTAAATTGAGTTTAAAGCGTTTACAAGTAAATTTCATAAAATATTTATGAACGCTTATTTCCTCCTCTAAGCGACAATCATAATATATATTTTAAGAAACATTTTTATTTTAAAATATATTTAGCTCTTTGAAAATATGAGTTCAATTTATTTAAAAGTATTTTTTCTGTTAACGTTTTACATGGCTAACTATCTATTTCTATCTGACTACATACAGTTAAATAAACGATATGAATGTGCCAAATATTTGCAATTCTGCTGGAAAATATTCGCACCATATTTATGTTATATATTCAGGGTGTCCCAAAAATTTCCGTATGGGCAATTTGCAAATGTATTAAAAAAATCAACGAACTTTAAAACAATTATTTTTCTGCTAATGGTAAAAGGCGTTCCATACATGCAGCATAAAAAGAAGTTGAAATGATATTTGTAATTAAAATTCAAAATATTTGAAATTATATCTGTAGTAAATATTCATTTTCAGAAACATGTTTTCAAGTTGCAAAGAGCGATTTATTATACCTTTCAAATAATGATAATTTTCACAGATCCAGCATTTCACGAGGATTACTACCAGATTGTTTTTTCTTTAACCTTTTCGCGACGATGCGTCGTCTGATCAACGAAAACATTAAAGTGATGAGTGTGACCCATATGCACATCCTCCTCAAACATCATCCGCAGCTGAGTGGCACAATAATGAATTGTGTTTCGCACTGGTTCTAAAGGTATGCCCATCCCCATGAAAAAGTGCATTGAACGGCCTGCCGTCCAATAAGGGGGGGATGAGACTGGTGCCTACATACACACCCGTCGCGAAAAGGGTTGAATAGTTCTGCAGAATAAAAGATGAAAAAATTTCTGAAAAATAAAAGTTGTTCCAACCGGGTAAATGAGGTGAGCAAATATTTTTTGTGATGAGCGTTCTTAATCTCCAGAAGAACCATTAATATTCTGGGTTAAATGCAAAATTCTATATTCCTTGTCAATTTACTTTAGTGACTATTTTACTCTTTTGAATGGTAAACTGAAATGGTTGAATTAATTTTCTTAAATACATTCTTTTCGCTTAGTGAAAATGCATGAGAGAGCGATAATTTTTAAAACTAACAGAAAATGGTAGAAAACACTTATCGTGATATACAGTAATACTCCGAACTTACGAAGATGGGTGGGACTGAGTTACAACAGCGTATGCCAAATTCGCGTATGTCGTGGTATGATTCTGCAAATAAATGGATATGAACTACTTATTGTTGGGACTGAGGATCAAAAAATTTTTTAATAAACTATTAGATAACACAATTATAAAAAACACAAAACAAAGCTATTTTGATGTCGAAGGTTTCATAAAATCTAACGAAGTAACCTGCTGGCTCAAACATTTCTTTTTACTCACAAAATTTCCTCGTAGCATGCTAATAATTCTTTTATTCCTTTTGTTTTGTTGAAGAAGTACACAATACTGTCAAATTCCCAACCGTCATTCGATCTTCTAATTGAACTGTGGAAATGTAATGGGAAAGGGCACATGCTCTTGTATAACAAATATATATCCATGCAAACAAATATATACAAACATGTTCAAAATTAATTCGTTTCATCATACAAATCTCTTTCCTATTATTTTTAAATTTAAATTAATATTTATATTACTATACGTCTCGATTTGGGAATTCTGTAATTAGTATTATCTTCATGTTGTATTCTGGTTACACAATCAACCAATATGCAGTTATATGAAAACATGCTTTTCAATACTATTCGAGAAGTATTTAAAAATTTGGCAGAAATATTTTATAGTTTTTTAACATATTTATTTATTTTTAAATGATTATTGAAACTATTGACCATTAGATTAAACGTTTGATCATTTCTAAAAAGTGTATTTAAATTTTTGACAGTACATTAAAAAATATTTTTGATTTTATTACGTTAACTTAAGAGAGTTAATCTAATATGCACTATTTTTATTATTTGCACTTTATACTAGAGAAAATCTTGATGATCTATAACCAAAATTATAATTTACGTAATTATATGTAATTATGATAAATAATCGCTGTATGAATGCTACTTAAATATCTGAAAAATGTAATTAAACATTTTTAAATAGCACTGGAGAAGTTTCTAGTAATTCCAATTTATACCAATTCTTACAAACTTGTAATAAAAATTTTAAGAAAATAACCTTACAGTTTTGCTTTTCATAAATATAATATTCATTGCTATACATTCTGAATTAGATATAAAATATAAAAAAGGGAAAAAAGACATACAATTCACAACAGTGGTGAAAATAAATTTCCTTACACTTGATCCAATTTCCATTAAACTGTTCCAAGAAGGATCGATTTCAACTACACCAACATATTCTTGAAAACAATTCTTGGAGATTCACTATAAGCTTATCAAATTCAGTAGAATTTCAATTTAAACCAGACACTGTCTACATCTACACATGTCAAAGGAAATCCTTAATAGGATTATAGATGGGGACAGCAGTAGTATCGATAAATAATTTTCTTAAGTTGTGTTCAAGGAACTTATGATTCTTTTTCACTTATCAATAAAGAATAAAATAAGTGAAATTTTAAGGCGATATATAATAAATTAATATTGTTTACACTCATCTGTTGAAAATTATTTGTGCATCAATTTTTAATAAATGTATATGTTTTTAAACTTGATTAATATACAAAACAATAAAAGAGCAATAATTTGTAGAATTGCAAACTTTTTGCAATGAATTGCAGGAAAAATATGTATTTTGTTACACATTATTTGATTACAGAATATTTAAATTTCTTTATTCATTAGCGTAAATAAATAGACTAATTTCATTAATGTAAAAACATAATTATTCTAATAATTAATATAAAAACTTAATAACATTCTTATTTAAGGATACATGGTATGATTTAAGCAAAAAATTTTAATTTAAGGATTTTCAAAACTTTTTTGGCAGCCTTCTATGTGTGTATACTATGTAAAACAGATTTTGGGCTCAAAATTTCATAACAAGCAAGACATTTAATTGTTTAAGGAAAAAACTTAAAATTTGTGAAGGGATTTTAAAATGCTATTCCTCCTACAAAAATTTACGTACATACATGAAATTTGATTTACAAGTACGTCAAACTATGCATAACAAAAGTTGGTATGGGTTTTGCAATAGCATGATTGGTATTCGCAAAATACTTCTTTTTTATGAATTATTATTGAAAATTTCTTTAAAAATGTATAAATTCTGAGTTCAATTGTTTTAAAAAATAAGTACTGCTTTGATTCAAAAATGCATACCAACTTTTGTTGCAAGTACTGTTAGCAATAGGTAAAAAAAATTGGAAGCATTAGGCACAATAGGAAAAAAGCCTTAGCATTTTAAATTAAGGCGGACTAGTTATTTTATCTTACTGGATATAAGTATAAAGGACTGCATATTCCATGAGATGTATAAAGTTAATGGTTTTGCCGTAAATTTAAAGCATATATGTAGCCAATTAACATAAATTTCTTTATATCGTTTATTTAACTAACTGAATCCAGTTTTCAATTCCTTGAATTTGTTTTTAAATGCACTTAATGAATCTTGCACATGTTTATTATACTAAATGTTTTGTAAATGCTCATAATACATATAAATTTAATTATATAGTTGGAAATTCTTAGTATTTCATCTAAAAATGTACCTCAAAATGGAATATTTATATAAATAACCTAATCACTTAATATCATCATCAAAAAAGTCTCAAATGTGAAAAATATGTTATGAAGTATTTAATTAGAGAAACCAGACAGAGAACATAACACTTAGCGCATTGAGCTAAGATATTTACTTAACAATTACGCTGGAAATTGCATACCTATTAGTAAAATAAGTTTCGTAAATAACAAATTGTATCTCATCAAGACAATCCCCATGTAATAGAATTGTTATACTTCCACAGAAAATAAAGTATCTTTGTTCAGAAGAAAATGAATTATTCTTAAAAACACTTACCTAACATGTCAACAGCGTGATCATCTACCAGTACAACAAACATGCAGAGTATGTAGGGGTATGGAGACGACTCGGAATTTCTGAGAAATGCATGGTCGCCAGTTATGGCTTTAAGAAGCAAAAAAAAAAAGAACAGAAAAAGCAACACATTAATGGGACAGAAAAGATTTTATTGAAAAATTGTCCTGCAACATCTGTTTAAAATTAGGACCAAAAGTCGTCTGAAGACAAGACAACGGCACTGCACAGAATTCTTACATTCTGAAAGATTCTTAACATATCACGTATCCTCCCAGCGATTACAGATATCGAGTGATATCTTCAACTGAAGGAACGGACGTCACGTACACTAAACTCTTTATGGGATCAGAAACAGACTCACATCATCTTCTGTTCACACTTGCCCGGTCGTGTGATGTGAATACGCCTGTTCGAGCAACGTCCTTGGTAAAGCCACCGAGCGGTATGCCCATGACAATCCGCAGTTCCATAAACGATCAGCACGTCGATCAGTTCTTGGTCTTAATACGAGTTCATCCTACTACTTCGAGAAACAGATCGTAAATGGCATTTTCCAGCAGGATCAGTGTTCACGAAAACTTTAGTTCACCGTCACATATCGCAAGACTGAGCGAAGAAATCTTTCAGAACGTAACGCAAAAGGTAAGGGATTTCATGCAGCACCGCTGCCAGGCCTGCCAGATCACTTCTGGTTGTAATTTGAAACGCCTGTTATTGTACAACCTTTAAATAAAATATTTTATGTCCCTTTAATGTGTTGTTTCTGTTCTTTCTCTGTTTCTTTGTTAATTATGGCATTTGTGACCCTGCATTCAAATGTGATTCCGAGCCATCTCCCTACACACAATAAAAGTTTGTTGGTCTGGTAACGAACCACCCAGTATATCTAGTACTTTTATTTGAAAAAACATTATTAATTATAGTATATTACAAAGTACTTTTAATGGAATCTAAAAAATAGCATATCCAGATCACACAGGTACAAGTAATACTCCAATATTAAATTAATCAAATAAAAGAAGAAAATACAATGCTAAACAGACAAAACGTTATACTGATTAGCATACATAGAAATTTCCTGATATAAGTAAACTATAATGCTATTTTTTATATTTTTATTACCTCGAGTAAATATAAACTCAGGCAAATTTTCATAACTTCCCAAAAGAAAGCGTTTTCTAAGTTACATAAAAATAACTTCTCTCAAAATGGTGAAAATTCAAACCTTCATCAGCGCTTTACAGTCTTCGTTTTAAAATACAGTGAAATACGTTTAAACAAGAAAACGCTTAAGGCGAAGTATTGGTTTTAACACGAAATAATATAATGGTCCTGACAAACTACTATGTATTTTTATGCATTTTTTCTCTTAACACGAAATGAAAATCACTTAACATGAAAAGACTGCCCTGGGAATGAACAAAATACGGAAACCACCAACCGTGCAGGATAGATTTAAGAGGTGAGGGAAATGAAACAGATGTAGTTTCACTTGTTTCGAGGGTAGAAAAGGAGGCTAATTTGGCTTTGAAATACACAGAACAGCCTGAGACACAGCCAATTTTGTTTATGTAAGCGCTTTTTTCACTCTCCATTCCTACAAACGCTACACAAAAAAGATTTAATATCTTATCAGTTGGCTTTGAAATTTGGTGACGAGTACACCACAGTGTGAGTAAATATCAGTGAGATTAGTTCGTATTATTTTTTCTACGATAGAAGAATTTTTTTGCAAGCAGAATGGCAAAGAGCTCTTACTTCGCTTAAAACGAAGGAGCTCCTTAAGGCTGTTAATTAAAAATGTAAGACGAAATCGGAAATCTTTTAAGATTTTGGTATTGCTAACTCTTGTTTATCAACAACAATTGAAAAAAGAGAGCTAACAAAGTAAATGTTTGAACGGTTTTATTAAATAGATGCATATACATATATCTGTGGGCAAAAATGTAGTCTAATAAACTAATACATTGTTATCTAATAAACTGTTAAATATATGGGGGGAATATATTTTATTACGAAATGCTTTTTAAAACGAAAAAATATTTCAGTCCACCTCAGTTTCGTGATAAACGATTTTTCACTGTATGTTATGAAGTCCATTCATTGCTTTATTTCTAAGATTCAGAAATTTTATTTGTTTCTCAATTATCATTCCGAAAAGTCTTTTCCAAACACAATTTCAAATTACTCGTTTCCTATTCTTACATGTAAACCATTCCTCATTTCAAAGATTAAAGTTAAAGATGTGTTTTTAAAGTAGATTATTCCCGAACCATTTTTATGTTTCAGTTGTGTTCTTGTTAGACTCAATTATAATTTAAAAGCTTTTATTCGGAGTACTTTGCTCGGAACACGAAATTCATTCACTTAACATTGACTTCGAGATAAGATGAACATTTTTTTCCTCCAAGAAACAATACTCTAAATTAACATGGTAGGCGGAATTTTAACAAATTTATAATAAAATTTGAATTTCTTTTAAGAGATTAGATTTTTAAAAAATAATAATTTTTTTCATAAACGGAAAATAGGAAATTTTTAAATATATATATAATGATGGTCATAATTATAATAACACCAAACTACTTAAATGAGATCCTTGTTTCATTCCATTTACTTATAATAAAACACTTTTTTCAAATTTTTTCCCAGGAAAATAGTTTTATTTCTTGGGAGATTTTAAAGAAAATATTCTCTTCGAAAAACCAATACAAATTTCAGATGTGAATTTTTTAAAGTTGAATCATTGCGTAATGTGCATTTAATTTTTTCTCCGAGTATAGTCTTTATAAATATTTACTTTTTATTTCAAAAATATTCCTATTTATTCACGTTATTACTGTTTAATTCAGGTTAAAACAATTTATGAAACAAAAATCATGCTCATTTAAAGGGACGGCGGACAATTAAAACTAATTTCTTAAATTGTTAGCTTAATTAGCTGAAAATTGAATCAGTAAATGATTATTATATTTCACAATGAAACATATTTTTTTTTAAAAAAAAACTATTGTAAAATGATTTTTTAAAAAATTAAATTTTTTAAATTGTTTTTAAAAATGTTTTCTCCACATTAGTTTTTAAGTTCTGTACATGATTATTGTTTTATTCATAGACGAACAACAACAAAATATATCTGTGAATAGATTTTAAATTAAATAAAATTTGATGAAAAAAAAGATAAATTTTATATATTATATGAAATATTTCACCACTTATCACACATTCAAGCTATTCAAAATAACACAAGAAATGATAATTTCAAAGATAATGAAATGCAAGGAGCCTTTTACGTAACAATAAAAAGGGAAAATTTACAAACTAAGAAAAGTATCTTTTAAACATTCATTTGAGTAAAATAAAATATAATTCAGTAATTATTAATCAAAATGACAAATTTCTTTGTCAGAAATATTCTATGATTGTAAGGAATACTATTAGTATAAAAAATCAAAATCGCAACTTCGACCAAAATTTGACATTGCAAAGGTCCACCATCCCCTTAAATAAACATTTCTGAAAACACCAAGCATATATTTTTGAATGTACTAAATAACATGTCTAATTACATTATATATTTATTAACTGATTTATTCTAAATCTACGTTCCTTTATCAGGAGTTTTTTACAGAATTTCAAACTTATTAAATTAACAGTAATACCGCGAACTTACTCGATTATCACTCAGTTCCATTTATTGGTGTCGGGTGATGATTTGCGCGCATATTAAAATATAAATTTTTTTATTTAAAGACAAAGAAAATAATAATTTAAAAAAAAAAATGTCCAATAAAATCTAATAGGTAACACAAATACAATAACGCAAACCGAAGTTTTTTGATGTAGCAGGTTTCATACAATCTAACAAAGCAGTCTACCTGCTCAACAAATTTGTTTTCTCCAGTAAAATTTCCTCGTAGAACGCAAATAAATTTTTTATTCCTTGTTTTGTTGAAAAAATACGCTTAATGTTGGAGTCTATATTTTCTAAAAGTTGTGTGTAACCTTTTTTCCCATTAACTGAGACTTTCTGTCTGTCAAATTCCCAAACATAATTTGATCTCCTGGTTGAACTGGGCCTAAGGACTCAGGTCAGGGCCGGTTCTAGTAGTTTTACCACCCCGGACAAGAATGGAAAATGCAGTCCCTCTCTCCAAAGCAAAAATTATACTTAAAAAGATGAATTGTTCACATAGATATACACCTATAGGATAAGTTTTACGAACTAAAAGAGAGCATAACAATTATATATATTACTTTAAGTCTTAAAAAATACAAAGTAATTCGAAATTAAAAACAATTACCTGTTATTATTTGAAACGAGTAAAATGTAAGGGAAGGAATCGCCCCTTTCAGCAGGGCACTTTCTTCGAAAAAGAGTCTACTGATGGTGGGATCACATGCATTTATTTTAACTTATAGTAACTACACTCGCGAAAAAATAAAATCTCCCATGTGGCTATCTATACACCAAAAAATCAATTCCCTTTTTGATAACTGAAAACCCGGGCATCGTATGGTGAAAGGGAAAGTCGTTGTGACCCACTCCGGGTGGGGGGAAAGTTGAATGAAAGATTTTAAACATATCCAATTTTATGATTTAACATGTACTGCGCCTCGAATTTTCCCCAAGTTTAAAGAAAAGAAAACTGGGAAATTTAAAAATACAGAGTATAAAATAAGGAAAAAAATAAATTTTAAATACCAAATTCCTACCCAATAATATTTCAGAAAATATATAAAAAATTTTATACCAAAATAAATATTTCTAAAATTGGATTCGAATGCTGCCCCTTAAATTTGTCCGGCTCTTGAGCCGCCCCTGCTCAAGTTCATCAATATCTAACTCTAGCTCATGCATTTCTATAAGCTCGTGAATTGACAGCTTCTGAAAGTGAGAATCCAGCAGTTTTTGAACGTTATCATTATCATTTCTAAATTTATTTGCCAGGCAAGATCATCAACTTTTTCAATCACATTACCAATTTTATTATCCCCCCCCCTCCCCTTAAACAAAAGGCGAATTGACAAGATTTGAAAATTGCGTCACTCCGGGTTCGTGAAAGTCGGGGTAGAATAAGTCGCGTGCGCGCGAGGTATTACTATACTCTAAAACACAATGCACTACTTTTAAATATAAAAAAATGATGCCATAATCTGTAAATATTTAAGTCTCTATAATTATATGCACATTTTAAAGTTAATAATAAATGGAGTATCAAATATAGTTATCCAAAACCAAATTATTACATATTTCAATTTATTTTATTTTTAGCCATTTTTCGACTGTTAATAAAAGTCGAAAAAATGTTGCTTTCGCAATATTATTAGTACTGTGTAAGATTTGGAATTCAAATATCTCTCTCTATAACAGAAAATCAATTAAATCCAATGCAATCGAATCCTTAGGGTAAAAAGGTTTTATTAACTCACAAAGAGGAAACAATTGTGTGAAGCTAATTTAAAACTTCTATTGTTGTGAAATAATGTAATTAGATTTAAAAGTCGACTAATTTTCCTGATTATATTCTAATTTCAAATAGTGGTATTTTTTCTCTGCAAATACAAAAAATTCTAACTATTCTTGAGATTTTTACTGAGAATTATTTTTGAAGCAATTTTAAATCTTTTTATGCTTTTTTTTTAATTTAAAATTTAAGAGATAAACTAAAAGCTTTTAAAAAATAAAAAAAAGATGCAATAAAAGAACCGTTTCTATAATTTTATTCCCCATAAACAAATCTAAATTTTTTTTTCTCCCCCCTTCGGTCGCTTTTTAAAAATTTGAAAGCACTTTTATAGAAAACATTACCACCAAAATAATGTCAACAAATTTTAAAAATATTTACTTTTCCCCCCCAAAAAGAAAAAATAGAATCTACTTTGTATCCCCTTACTCAAAAGCCAATATTTTCGCACCCTGAAACCCTGATGCCTAAACAGTCGTTAATGAGGGAAGAAAAAAACACTTCTTGGCGTGGCATTTAGACGCCCCAGCCGATTTCTTTCTACTTGGTGTTTTTTTAAAATACTATAATCCACAATTTTTTTTTTTCTCTAGTTCGAAACTCTTTAAATTTTGAAAAGGGATTACTAATAAAATTTCTTTCAAAAAAGTGGGGGGAATTATTTCATTGAAAAAAAAAAAAATATCAGTAGTCAAACTCTTAAATAAAATGAAACATTTTTAATTTTTTAAATTTTAAAAATTATAGTTTAAGTTTTAAAAAAAGCAGTTAAAATTTTTAGAAGAAATGTATTGAAATTAAATTTTAATGCTTAGGATTTTTGAACCATATTTGGCCATTTTTGGGAAGAAAATGGTGCCAATTAAAGACCAATAAAAAATTGCTGAATTATTTTTTTTAAATTCACTGTTAAAAATAATTTTTAAGACCTTTAAATTAATTTTTAAAATTTCTGGAAAAAACTTTCCAATATAAAGTTTTTTAAAAGGGTAATTTAAAATGAATTTATATTAAATTTAAATTTTTAAACATTTTCGTGATCAGTACTTATTTAAAGAAAAATTTAAAAAATCGTAAACAGCAATGCTTCCAATTTTTTTTAATTTTTCCCCTTGTATTTTTTATATCAATATTCATCATTGTAGTATAAATTTTTTTTAAATTTTATTTTAAAAATATTAAAAAATTTTTTTAAAATATGGCAAAAGCAAGAAAAATTTTTTTTTCCGTAAGGTTTTTCATTGCTGTTTAATACTTAAAAAGTATACAGTGCTATGACTTGACTCAAAATCTCATAAATTTAAGAGGACACAGTTTAGAGGATTGACAAAAATCGGTAAAAAAAATCAAATCTAATTTTTGTAGAAAAAAATTTTTTTTTTATACTTTTCACAAAACCCCAAAATTTAAGAGCTCTAAGTTTAAAAAAGAGAGTTGAGATAAAAATTTACTTTTGTTTTATTTTTACACCCAAAGGGAAATGAAAACTTTAAAAAATGGCTTATCTGGAAAAAAATAAAAATAATAGTTGTCTTTTTTTTAAAATGCGGCTTTTTTTCGGCCTAAACAAATTTTTTTTCATGTTTTAATAGTTTGAAAAAAAAAGTTTATCATTTTTTAATCAAAGTAATACTTGTTTTTTTAAAAAAAAATTAATTTAGAATTACATATTTTTTTGGGAATTTTTTTAATAACCTTCCTAAAAAAGTATTTTAAAAACCAATCATGTTATCCCAAAAACCCAACCAAACTTTTTTTTAAAAGTTCAAATTGTAATCAAATTTCAAAAAGTTAATTTTTCTCAAGGTTTTCCCTTCAAAAATTAAAGTTTTGCTTTTTTTAAAAAAAATTTTTTTTTTTAAAATAAACATATAGGGGGCAAAAAAAAAAAAAAATTTTGAAAAACCCCAAATTAAAAAAAAAACGTAAATCAAAATTGCTCCTTAAAACGTTTTTAAAAATCAAAAGCTGTAAAAAAATTTTTTTTTTTCCCTTACTAAAAATCAATTGACGTGTAATTACACTTTTATTTCACAAACACATTTTGGAAAGTTTCGTTAAATATTTTCTTAAATAATATTTTTATACTACATCATTTAAATGGAACGCCATTACAAATTTTCAAATATTTCATACAATATGAAATGAAACATATTTAGAAGTTTTTCTGTTAAAAAATACTTTATACTAAAATATACATTCAAATGAAAGAAAAATTATTTGAGATATATAATGCTAGAAAATTATTTAGTTCAACAATAGGAGATACAGAAATAGTGCGATGTATATATCAAGAAAATAAGAGGTAAAATTAATATATTATTTTGTAATGATAAAAAAGGAGAAAAGATAAAAAAAAAATTACATTTGATTAACATATTAAATTAAACATAATTTAATAAGCTTGCTTCACAAATAAATTTATCTTGCAAAAAAAATAATAATAAAGAAAAAAATTTTCTCCGACCACTCGAATTCTTTTAAATCAATTATGCAGCAAAGATATTTTCCAAGAAGTAATTACCTCATACTACAAATTAGGTTCATGTATAATTAGCTGAATATTTTAAGATAATTGATTAATACAATTTTTGTCCATTTCAATTATGAGTAATTTCTTCCAATAACGTACAAATTGATGTAAACAAATTTTATAAGAATAATTATCGCGTAATTTATATGGTACAAAATTTGGTATCATCTCATTTGGTGTTCATAGCTTCGCCATTAACGTATTATCGTCATATTGATGAACATACATTAATAGTTATTGGCGCAATTTGGCAACATTTTTTTCTCCGTTGTCAACAATGCTAAATAATCTTGGGGATTTTACCTAAACTTTCATAAGAATATATATAATCGAATGATATAATTCTTTTTTCTTATCTAAAGAAGTTGTAATTTTAATTTGGTTATTATGCAGTACTTAGAAATTTTGGTTTGTATTAGTAGTAAATCAAATTAATGCAATAATTTAATAATCTAGTACTGTGACGTCTCTCGCGTCCTTCTTCAACTATAACTCCTAAGTTCTTTGACGTACGATTAAAGGCAAAACTTTCCACAATACCAAGAAGAAAACGGATCGAATATTAAATGAGATATACTTTAAAAAGGATAGAAGCTTTGATGAAGGCCGAGTTTAGAATAATTAGTGGAATCATTCGATCCAAAGTTAGATGTCCTCATAGCTCTGAGAAAGGATACGTTCATAAAATTAAATTATAAAGAAGTCGAATCTTCGCAATCTAAAGTTACGTTATATATACTCATGCTGAAAGGTCACTCTACAAAAGGTAATATTGTATAGGAAGTTAGATTAGTCAGTTAATTTATTATAATTAAGATAAGTGATCTAGTTGCGCGATCGACTTGAATATAAGGTTTATTGCGTTAACTCTCACTTAAGAAAGTTGTTAATTAGATAGTAATTTAAGTTATTCTTATAGTGTGTTAAGAATCCAAATGTCTCATCATTTAGATAAATCCAAACTCAAAGCTTACGCGGATAATGACATAGTCATCACAGGATGGCTATGTCTCAGTACATAGAAAAGGGTTTTGAGCCTATTTCGTAATTACTGCCTTTTTCACATATTTAATAATTGTTCAGATTTTATATTTGTTTATTTCGTAATTTATTAATTTTTTTCAGTATAATATAATCTTTAAAATTGTTTAATTTGAACTAACGTCATTGTAGATGGTAAGCTGAAAGTGGAGATTGGGGATAATAATTCTTAGTCAGGTTCAAGTTGACGGTCAATACCTGAGGTGGTCAGGTGATGTCCTAAGATATTGGCCAGCTGGGGCCAGGTTCAGAATATAGTCCAGGGCCTCATCTAGTTCTTGATTCAGCCTGGATAACATTATGATCCGAAGAATTTTAATCATCAAATGTTTTTCACGTACATAGTTTTCGAAATACTGGAATTTCAAACTATATGCCAGTTGACAACAGTGGCAAGACTGTATTATTGTGTGATAAAACCATTATATGGCAAGGTCTATAGACTATCACCAAACACAATTGTTCATTTAGTAGAAAGATGGCTTTCGTTGAGTCAGGTTTGTGCTTAGACTTGTGTGCTTGTGAGACATACACATTTACTTGATACAGGTTATCGTTTGTATGAGTATCTGACGATGTATGCTGTATACTTTCTACTTTAAGGGTCACAAGTGAGGCCTACATTTGCATAGGGGCTAAGGGGCTCAAGAAGTCTTAAAACATCGATGGATGTGGTATTCCCTTAATTTAATAATATTTTTTAATGGTACATTTCATTTTATGTGCATCACAGTTCTCATTATTTTGCATGATCGGCCTTTTGTAAAATCAGAAGTCAAGCTTTTGACTTAAGCATTGTTACTCATGGTTGCTATAAATGGTCAATATATAACTGTTTTTATCCGGGTTTTTTAACTAATCCTCTTAGGGAAACTAATCTTTAATTGTGCGATTTTAGTTTAAAAACCGCTTTTCATAGAGATAACTCAATTTTATGCAAATGTAATTACTATTTAAATCATGACGTTTGCGTGTGGGAAGTTAATCGTGAAATCTCTAGGAATAATAGAAAGTGAATTGCGACTGGGAAATCACGCGTTGTCTGAAATTAATACTCATCTTAGAATTCACCGGTAGTTGTGGAAGCATAAAGCATTGGAGCTGATCGAGCTTTCAGAATTCAAGAAGGGCTGTCATAACTAGCTCCTATTTAAGTTAAGTCATTTTGAATATTCTTATAAGTTAGGTTAAGTATTAGGGTTTAAGATTGCTCCCAAGGTTAGGCCAAGAAGTATATCATTCATAAAGTGTTAATGTATCTGACTACCCTAAAATCATGATTTGCTTAAAAATTGACAATTGTTTTAATGATTTTATTTTATAAACCATCTTATTAGCTTTATAAAAATCAGAAGTTTTTTTATTTTCCATTCACTAGAACAAAAACTACAATTGTTTTAGTCAAAACAGATGCCATAACTTTACATAAGATGTCAAACATTAAAATGCGTTTTACTCGAAATGTGTTTTTCTTTTCGAAAAGCTCAAACGAGGGCAACGATTGCTCAAAAAACATTTAAAAGAATTTGTTGAAATTTTTTGTGTATGTTCTCTATAACAGTAGAAGTGTTTAACCTTCAGATTTAATTAATCATTGTTATATTACAAAATTTACAGTTCTTTATGTGTACATAATCACTGTTTTTTTTTAAGCAATTTCATATAATAACTAAGATTAAGTGCTCTAGTTTTTGTAAAAATTAAAATATCTCTTATTCTGAAGTTCTTTTCAAAAAGGAATAGCAAATTAATTCACCAAAATCGAAAAATTGAGAATTTCTTCATTTACAATTTGTACAGAGCGGGTCCCGTTAACGTAATTTTTTTGTTAATGTTTACCCATTTTGGTAGTAATAATTAATTTTTCTTTTCTTAATTTTTAACTTTTTTCTTAAAATGTATTATAAATAAATCTATAAAAACCACAAAACCAAAATCTCCATATCTCCATTTTTCAAAAAAAGTTGTTGCAAGTAGTCGAATTCCTTTAAAGGTAAAATAAAAGTATATATTCTTAGATCCTGTCTGCTTCTTCTCCAAACCCTCTTACACCTACGTCCTTCAGGTCGTGATAAATATACAATTCCCAAAAATGCCTTTATATAGGAATATTATCGAGTTCCTGCCCTTTGTCCTAAACATTTCTTTAAAATACTTATCTATTTCAATATATCATAAAATGTAAGTAAAATAATCACTAAATACAACTGGAAAACAACATCAAGATAATCTCAGAGGAATACTCTTTTTTCTCCTTTACTTTTTTCCCCTCTATAATATAAATACAGTCGAACCTCTACATAACGAACCACTATATTGCGAATTTTTCTATATAGCGAACTTTTTCCGGGACATTTCCCGATTTTGTTCGTAAGATACCTCTCTATAGCGAAGAGCATTTTCTATATAACGAACTTTTTCTTTTGTGATTCAATCTTTGTTCTCCCTTTTTTTAAAGCATTCTGAAAAAATTTCAAGTCATTCTCTCTTGAACACATTTTCCGGGGTATAAATCTTGAACTGGTTTTATTAGCCCCTAACTCGAAAAAGAGTAGAGTTCTGGACGTTTCACCCAAGAGGGTGAACCTGTAACCCCATTCCCAGTTCAAGAAACACCTTCATACCCTCTTCCCCCCTATTGGGTTGTCCGTCCCATGTGTTCTAGTTTAAAATTTGTATGTTTAATATTCCCTGTATTTTAAATTATAAAATGTCCTTAAATTTCTTGTTTTAGTAAAAAATTATTTTCTTAATATTGAAGATACAGTGGTTCTTGACATTCTTTTTTTTTGGGTTTTCTTTTCTTTTTTTTTTTTTTGTGGGTATATATAAAAATAACTATATATTAATTTAAAAAGGTCTAAATAATTACTTTTTTTAACATAGGTGGTTTTTTTGTGTGGTTTTTAAAAAGATATAAAAGACGAAAAATAAATAACGAATTTTCTATATAATGAAATTTTTCCGGGATTTAGCGACTTCGTTATATAGAGGTCCGACTGTAGTAGCATAATACTTCAACATCACTTCTAAACCTTATCTTATTTTCAGTATACTGGGCATCACTTTTCAATTTTCTTAAGATATCACCAAGTTCTAGAAAAGTTTCAAATCCTTTTTAAAAAATAGTTCGGCAAAGAAATTCTCAAACTCCGAAAGTTTCGCTTTAAATAAAAGGAAAGGGAAAAGAAACGCCTGAATCACTGCAAAAAAATCCGAAGAAATTTGAACAAAACCCCTCTTGGGGGATTTCCGCAGTTTTAAAGGGGCTAGTAAATGCCGGGAAAATTAATGAAAACCTGAAAAAAAATTTAAAATTCAAAACCAACACCTATAGTTCTTTTATTTTGTTCTTCGTTTCCCTTTTAAATTTTTTTTCCCCAATTTTTGTGTAAAAAATGTGAATCTTTAAAAGGTTTTTTTTTTTTTAACAAAAATTTTTTACGATATTTTTACTGCTACTACGATTTAGTTTAAATGAAGGGGAAAAAATATATGTTAGTGTCGAAATTTGATAAGATAGTGAGTGCTTAGAGAGTTTGCCGTTTTTATTCCAAAAAATTTTATGTTTTGATAAAAACTAGAAGGATATTTAAAATGTTATGCATGTAATTTATATTTTATTTCGAGTGAAAGCATCAATTACTTAAGTATTACGTATAGCGCATTCCCTGCGGGGTGTAGTTATTTCAATATCAACTTATATACAATTCACTTTTAAGTATGAAACATTTTAAAATGATATCTTTTATTCCAATTTTTCCTTTCTCGTAAGGTTATTTTAAGTGTTAAAATTATTTTAGTATTGCAATACCTAATAGATAAAGATAATTAATAAAAAAACAGATAACAATAAAACAATTATAATAAAATATTTATGCTATAAATCTCATTTTCATATGAGGAGAGATTATTTTTACAGAACACAATAAAATAAAAACAAATAAAACATGCATCTAAGAAATAACTGTTATACCAAGTACCTTTTCTATGAAAAATGAAAATTGTTTTGCTTACAAAAAGAGCAGATCTAACTTGGAAGAGAATGAAATCTATTTAAGGGATCTGACTACATTAGAGGAACCGTGATTTTTCAAAAGTGTATTAATGAATATTTTATTGATATTTAATGTCACTTGAATTAAAAATAAATATAAAATTGTTTTAAGAATATGATAACAATAAAAAAATTATCTAAACGCAATTAAAAAAAACAATTTCAAATCATTCACTTTTTATGAAAAATGCTTCTATGATAATAATATTTTGCCTACTTATAGCTAAGACATCTTAATAGAGTTAGAATTAAGATTTATAAAATATATAGATTAGCAGGGGATTTATTCATATTTAAATGTATTAGAGTACAGAAATTTAACACTAAACATCCGTTACCACTCTCGCGAGAACTCTGAAAAATCCTCTTCAGTTCTGTATAGAAATATAAGTTATATATAGACAAATTATATAAAATTTTCATAAAAGGAGACTATTTAGAATATATGTCATTCTGTCTTCAATTTTACCCAAAAATTATATTTAAGTAGTTTTTCTTGTACAGTGGGTGATCGGTTAACGAACATAATCCGTTCCAAGACTATGTTCGCTATCCGAATTGTTCTTTAACCGATCATCAATTCACCATAGACTTCTATGTGAAATCGATTAATTCGTTCTGGAGATCTAAAAAAATGAAATCAAAACCGAAATTGATGGTCTAATTTGTATGAATATTCTACTGAAATTTTTTTTCAATAGAACTTTGAAGTTTAATAGGTAAGCAACATAATTCAGGAGAGATGAAAAGCGATTTTTAGTCCGTTTCTCATATATTTTTACGGCGGTAGCACGTCATCGGCATCTTTATATTTTATAGTCTGCACTGTTTGAAAAAAAATTAAGAATTCGCTTAGTTTATTTTCCATGTCATCAAATCCACTCGCCCATAACTTATCAGCTGTCAGAAAATATTGATATTCAAGTATTCAAGTGTGTATTGATTTTAGTCATAATAATAATTATTGTATGACCTTTAAATTAATTGTTAATTCAAGTTTCATTTAGTAATTATCAATACTAAGCATGCTTTAAACATTTCGTCTTTCAGTGATCTTATTTTGTATGAGCCGAGTATTGTTCGTAAGAATTCGTTTTGTTCGTTATCTGAGTATGTGTTCGTTGTCCAAACACAAAAAATCTTTCTTGAAAGTGTTCGTTATCCGAATATGTGTTCGTTATCCGAACACAAAAATCTTTCATGAAAGTGTTCGTTAACCAATCTGTTCGTTAACCGATCACCCACTGTAATAATATTCTTAAAATAATTTTTGAGGTATATTCTAACTCAACTGACAATAAATATAAAAAAAAAATTACTCATTTATATGCTTCAGCAAAATTATGGTTCTGAACGTAGTCCCTTACTATAAAAAATAAATGTATATATGCGAACTCAACACAAAGTTGGATTGTGATTATTGAAGCAATATTTACTTGTAGTACATTCTAGAATTGTTACTACTAGTATTTTTCTTGAATAGTAAAAATCAATTTCAAAATAATGTAGCCAGAAATATAAAATATATCAGAGCCAAATGTAACTAATCGCAAATAATTCCAAATATATATATATATTCATATTTAATTGTCACTGAATGTAATTAATAGCAGCTTGAAAATCACAAACAAAATCTTTCTCTTGCTCATCGTAAGTCTCATATGTTATTTAAGTCCTCAAAAAGGAAAATATAAACAAAATATTAGATGTCAATATAAACCATTACTTTTCTCTTATAAGAACTTAAGAAACCTAACAAATGTAGCTTGGATTCTCTGAAATTATTTTTTTAAAAAAATATTTCCAACTATTTAAATTTTTACCTTCCTTATATCTCAACATGTTTAGCATAGGAATTTCTTGAGTTAATAGCATTAGCTTCGTTAATTTACACACATTTTGTTTCAAAAGAGAAAGAGGCCATCAAAGTCATTAAAACTACAATCAAAATTTACAGCTTATGGAACACAAAACCCCAGAATTAAATCGTCATCACAAATTTAAAGGAAAAAATTATGCTTTAAAAAATAAACTAAAATAAACTTCTAGATGGAAAAATTACTCTTCTAGAATTAATTATAATCCCGAAAGTTTAATTATTTGTTCATACATTTTAAAATGGATACTTTATGACAGAGTTCATAGTTTGAATTTTGTACATGTAAAATGCGTCGTTAATGATCATTTGTTTTCGACTTCTTGCATATTCAATTTTTAGTTTTCCAACATTTAATTAATTTTCACTTCGGTAAAGGATACAATTCTTATTCAATTTGTACTATTTTTGTTTTAAACAAAACTTTAAACTCACATTAATTGTTTTATTAATTTTGTTTTCTATTATTAATAAAGTACATATTAACCCTTTTTAATTTCCCAAAAAGTTGGAAAACTGTATAAAAAATTTCCCCTCATTAAAATTATCAGATAAAGTTAATATTTTAATAAATTCTTTAATATTTTTCATTATACACCAGGTTTTTTCTTTTAACTAAAATTAAATTAACATTTAACCTCAATTGCGTTAGGAATAATTGTCAAATCATGAAAACTCGCTAATTTTAACTAATATTTTAATCACAAAATCAACTTTTAAACTGATGTTTCCTTCTCAAGATTCGAAAGTGAAGACAAGAAATTTGTTAATTATAACATTATACGCAAATAACACAAATGTAGTTTAAATAAAGTGTGGTTCGGCCGTTTCAATTACCACTGCATCGGATTTTGTACATCAAGCTAGTGGTGATGAGTTTAATAAATATGAACCAAAGACAAGGGGTGAAGTTTCCACAAGGGAAGATGCCTGCTCAACATACTCCTAGACACCATGTTTTTGAATGGTAGGGATTTGTTCCCATTTAAACCCTAAAAAACCATATATTCCCTAAAGCATATTTTGACTAGCATTATAAATTAAAATATTGCTTAGCACAAAATTAAGAGCTATAAGTACTATTGTAATATGGATTTTAATTGATCAAAATTCTTTGTACCAAGACTGGTGAATCGTTTACGTCAATTTTTCTATGCTATG
Organism: Trichonephila inaurata madagascariensis; assembly: GCA_019973955.1. Lineage (NCBI taxonomy): Eukaryota > Metazoa > Arthropoda > Arachnida > Araneae > Nephilidae > Trichonephila > Trichonephila inaurata. Next base: position 220,659 of record BMAV01000040.1, on the reverse strand, counting down.
CTTGATCTTAACCCTAACTTTTGAAAAAGTTTTTTTAAAATACCCCATAATATAAACCTTTTTAAAAAAAACCAACTACAGCAGTTATCCCGATTATCAAAAAGGGGAAAAAACGTCTTTAAAAAAGGAAAAAAACGGGTTTTGCATTGTCGGGATATTATCCCCCAAAAGAAGTGGAAAAATTTTCCCCATTAACTAATAATGATTATGAATAATGCATGTTAAATTTACATTCAATCAATATTAATGCATCGTATAGTTCGTCCCAAAGCTTAAAAATGAGAATGTTTCGTATCGGAAAAAGACAAAATTGAAATACTTTGTAAGAAATTGTAAGGATTCATTATATACGCTATAAATATAAGAAACATAAAACAAATAGAAATGTAACAAAGTTAAATAAGATGGAAAGGGAACACAATAAAAAGTGTAATAAAACTTTTTTGGCAGTAGAGTACATAGAGGGAAATCACATAGGAATGCATGGTCGGAAACATTTTCATGACTTGAAAACAAACCGTAAAGAGCAAAAAATGTTTTAAAATAAAAGGCTAGACAAAAAAGACTGATCATCATAAAAGTAGGTGTTCGAATTTATGCCCCTTTGGATGCAGACTTACATCTCCGGCGCATTGCAGATCGAACGTTAGCGAAAATTCCGGGAGTGCCACGGACTTCCCTAGCAGCCACTACGAAGTAGGCAAGATGGTCCCCCAGCACTGTTAACGGGAATTTCATGCCCCGGTGACTTGATGCCCCCCCCCATAAAAAGTAATCAAGGTAAGCGGGCGGATCGGGGGGGCACTATACTTCAATACTTTTTTTAGCAGCGCCATCTAACAGCACGCCGATTTCCCCCGCGCTGTACTATAAAAAATTCATGCCCTTTTTCGTGTATGTCTTTGTGTTTTGTGTCATCACTATGGTGCTTGGAAAGCGTTTCCAACCATGCATTTCTAGGGATTTCCCGAACCCCATCCCTGAAAGTTTGTAATCGCTGTACTGAAAAACCCCTTTTAAAAAAAAAAGGTGCCCAGATCCATCGTCAAGGGCACTTATCTATCCTGAAATTTGTAATCCTGTACTGATACCCCTGTAGAAAAATTTCCCAAAAGTTTAGAAAAGATTATTAAAAAGCTTTTGGGAGCTATAGAAAACCGAGTCCCAAAAATGAATGGTCACATGTTTTTTTGATGGCCCCTTCTAGATGTTATCATGGTGCAGGGCTGGTATTTCTGTGAATTGCATAGCTTTTACCTAGCACTAGGTTTTTTTACTATGTTTGGAAAGGGGAGATTGAAGCTATTCGAGCGGCCAAGCAATTATCCCCAAAAATTCCGATTTTTAAAATGATCGTAATCTTTTCCGGCCTTTTTTTCTTTAAATTTATAAAAGAATTTTAAAAACAAAATAAAAAAAATATCCTATACAATTTCTTTTTTGTAGATACCGGCTCATTGTGTTACTGTGAAAGGTACGTATAATTTCTACCAAGAAAGAACCCCTTTTATCCAAAAAAGTGAGGTTTCAACCTTTAATTTTTAAGGTATTTTTCTAATATGGCCTTAAATATAATTATAAAAAGGGTTTCCCGGGGATGTTGGGGCAAGAACTGGGCAATCTTGAACGATAGAAACCCCGGGAGGCGCGCGCCCAAAGCTTTTGGGGGGGGGATGGTGTGAAAATCACTCTACAGGGTGTTATCACCACCAGCGGAAATTTCTCAGACTCTGGTCAGTCTATGACCGCTGATCATTTGGTCGTGTGCCCTGCACTAATTAATCTTATGGGGGGGGGTGTTATTGTACCGTGTAGCATTTCTAAAATAAAATTTTAAAGAATGTAGCAAAAATATGTATGCCGAAACATATTATTTAGTATCTGATGGACTTTACCATTTAATCTGATCACATTACGTACAGAATTTTTCATTAAGAATGTACATTGTAACACATGTGCTGTTATTTCGTAATACTTTCTTTATAAAAGCCTTCTTCAGATCATTAAGAATTTATGTTTTCCCCTGTCATAAACTTCCACTATGGGATTTCCTATATTCCTCCAATCTGGTTTTAAACTGAGAGAAAGTCAACAAAAACTACAACATTATTTTGATTCAAGAAATTAGTTAAATTCGAGGTAAGATTAGAATTTTTGCATTCTTGTAATGTTCAGTATAAGTTACCTAAAAATAATTTAAAAAAACAATGACTCTCTAAAGTCTGGATATATTCTTCAGATTCTTTGCTTATAGAGTTAAATAAATTAGTTCATTGTAAGCAAAAATTGTCTGTACCTCCTAGTTGTATAGTATAAATTTCCCTTGTATTTATACACTAGAAATGCTATTAGCGTACCCACTCCTCAAACCTTGAAAAATACATTTTTTTTGCAAAACTTTCAAAGCAAATTTTTGCTTAACTTCTGGATGCATTCTACTTGTGTCTTTGCCACATCAAATTTACGTTTATTTTTTCGAACAAAGTAATCGAAACAGGATTTCCCGAGGAATTCAGTAGAATATTTTATTTATTTAAATCAAAATAAATACGCATTCAATACGCATTCAAAATCAACATTACATCATCTACACTATAACTACGAAGCTTTTTTACTTCGAATTTTTGTTGAATCTTCCCCATTTGAGTTTTTATTTATAATAATGATTTTTTGGGGGGATTCTTTCTCAGTTTTTCTAGAAAAGTTCTAAAAAGTTCTTCCAGCGGTTTCTTAGAAAAATAATTCCTAACAAGTGTTCCAGACAGCGATAAAAATAGAAATAAGCATAGTCTGCTGGGCGTAACAGAAATAAATTTCTGACAGTAGTAGATAGTGAAAAATTTGTTTTTGTAAATAAATTTTGTGAAATAACTTTTTTTAAATTTTATTTTTACGCTTCTAATCGTATATATGCTATTATAAGCTTAATATAAAGCATATGTAATAATAAATTACATACTATTTATCTAATATTATTTTATCTACTAAACTATAGCCACAAGATACTTTTTGAGAAATATTTTTAGTTTTAAAAGGTAAAACAGAATGTTTTTTTAAAAAAATCCTCAATGCTTTTATTACTCAAAGAAATATCCATTGGCGCGTAACGTACAACTCCGCTTTGTGGGGGGAAGGGGCAAAGGTTATGGTTTTGCAATCATTTGTAGGATCCAGCTTAAGGGCCCAAAACCAGATTTTGCAGGGGTAATATTCTCGGTTACGCCACTGGTTATATTTATACGCTAATAAATTCTTTGGATGATGCATAAACATTTGTAAGTTTAATCAAATTATCATTTAACCAAAATTCTACTTCCGATTTAATACTTCTATTTCCACCGTACATATATTAGCGTAAAAAGTTAAACAGCTCTAGCACTGTTTTACAAAATATCATGTAACCTTCAAATTCAATTCCATTTCATTTCATTTCCTTTAACAGTAAAAGGCCTTACTTTCCCACGCAATGCTCTCCATTAGAAATATAAATTAAATAGAATGATTTAACAGTTATTGAAATGAATATACAATCGAACTCAAAATCAGGATATTTGACGTTGATTTGTATCACTGAAGGCTGTCTTCATGAAGGAATGAAAACTGTTTCCAGAAAATCTCCATGCTTTCTTCGAAACGTTACACACAAACACGTGTGTGTAATTATTTTTAATAAAATATTTTTTTCTATCATGTTGGGGTTTACAATTTTACATATTACTCAATATACCACTATTTAACGAGTATTGCGTGCCTATTGCATACAAATAAGCTTACAATTTACTATTCATTTTTCATCATAGCCATTATAGCAGATTTTATAACTAATTCTTATAATTTTCCTAATATCTTTGTATTCTATCCTGCTGGTTATTAGAATAATTGAAAATGGTTTTAAAATGTAGTAGCATAAAATCTGGCGAATAACGCTCACCAATATTTTATAGCTGCAATTTTTATGTTTTAGACGTACTCGTTGTATAACGCGCACCCCTCCCTTTTTTTTTAAGAAGGACCAGAAATGCACATGTGCAATGCTGTTATGTTTAGGAGTCATTTATTCGAGGTATTATTCTATGTTTTAGAAAAATATGGCATACTTCTAGAATAACAATCTCTTAAGTTCATAAGGAATGTCATTTCTTTACAATAAACAGTATTTCGATATAAGTAGAAGTCTAATTTTTTTTGGCCCATCTATATATATATATATATTTTAAAGCTATAATTTTTATACCCGGCGTATAACGCACACTCCTAAATGTCGATCTTATTTTTTGTGTTAAAAGTGCGCGTTATACGACGGTTTATACGATACTTAATAAGAATTATTTGATAGATATTAATTTAATAGATAATAGATATAAATTTAATAGATATAGATATAGATATTAATAGATATAAATTTTGTATAAACTACTTCAGATAAAAAAAATTAACAATATTTTTTAATGATGCATACATAGTTTTGATGCATTATTTTAAGTATAAAATATATTCTGAGCCGAAAATAGATTACTACGACGACATTATCTGTTTATAAAATAATTTCTTTATTAAATTAGCAGAGAAACCTGGAAGTTAAAATTCAGTAGTACTAATATAGTGTAATACGACGAATCTTTCAACCCAGGAAACTGTTGAATTATTCGTTTGTTACCTAGCAACCGTGTTCCTAAATTTCACAATTGAAAGCTCTTATTTCTGCTATTAAAAATAACATTTACACACAGTGGGTAATTTTGAATTGGCAAACAGTTTATATCTGAGTGAAAGAAATCTTTTGAAGTCATCCAAAGCGGCAAAAAGATAAAAGGATTCAGAGTCTAATTTTAAGCTGGATCGCTAAATCTTCCTATTTGTATCCAAAGCATCGTATGATTAAAATGGTATCGTTTGAGGCGAAACACCACTTCATCCAATTTACTAAATTAGCTGTTGCTTAATGCCAATTGAGGGCACTGGCTGTGTTAGAATTCGTGACCTTTCCTCACATTGATTGCATCTGCATAATTAACAAATTGGGCTGATGATGGGACTTGTAGCAAAAATGCTGCTTAATTTTCCCCTCTAAATATTACAGAAGACACTGTTTTCTTTGTGTTTCTCAATTATTTGCTGTTTTTTAAATGGGAAAAAAAGGGGTTAAAAATTTTTGTTTCTACGGGGGTTTTTTTATGGAAAAAAGGGGAGTAAAATTTTAAATGAATTTTTTTTAAAAAAAAAATTTTTTTTTTTTCCAAATTTTATTTTTCAAATTTTGAAAAATTTTAAAAAAAAATTTTTTTTAAAAAAGTTTTTGGGTCTTAAAAAAAAAAATTTTTTTTTTTAAGGGGGTGGGGTAAAAATTTAAAAAAATTTTAATAATTTAATAACAAAAATTTTTAAAAATTTTTTTTTTTTAAAAACTTTAATAAAAAAAAGTTTACTTCAATAATATCTTTAAATGGAACTGATTAAAATTATAAAAAAAAACCCAATTAAGGAAAATAACAATTAATTTAAAAAAAAAATTTTTAAAAAAATATTTTATCCAAAAATTTTAATTTTTGGGGAAATTTTCCCCCTTTTATTGAAAAGAAGAAGGAATGACATTAAAAAAAAAATAACATCAGAAAAACATATTTAATAAAAATTAAATTATTTTTAACGTTAAAAAAACCCCCGCCTTTTGGATTAAAGGGGCTTCAAAAGTAATAAAAAAATAAAATAAAAAAAAACAAAATTAACCCTTTGAAATAAAAAAATTGTTAAAATAAAAAATAATAAAAAAAAAAAAAAAAAGCTAAAAAATTTTTTTAAAAAAATTTTTATTTAAAATTTTTTTTTTTTTAACAAAAGGGGTTTAAAAAAAAATTTTTTAAAAAAAACCCGGGGGTTTTTGGGGGAAAAAATTAAAAAATTTTTTGGGGAAAAAATTTTTTTGGAACCATTACCGGATTTGGTTTTTGTAACTAAAAAAAGATAATAATAAATATTATGCAAATAAAAAACGCTTTTTTTAAAAGGAGATTATCTTAATAATAGATATTATGTAAGAAATGTATTTGAATTTTTTTTTTTTTTTGAGAAATTATTTACCATTTTGCTTATTTTAATTTTATAATATTTGAATTCTTCACTGTACAATGCATTAAATCATAGAATAATTTGGCTCACTCTATTGGGGTTTTTGATGAAGCTAACCTCCTAAATAGTTCGCACTAATGACATATATTTGCTTTGTATTATTTATGCGGAATAAAGATTTATATTAGCTTATAACAATGCTTCTGAAACTTTCAATATTTTCAAACTAATTTTCAGTCATAATTTTCATCATGGCCCCCTTAAAGAACAAGTATGTATTGAATGCAATAATATTGTACTTCGATGCGAACGCTACAATGTTACTTTAATTATAAACAAAACAAATTATAATATGAACAACAGTGCTTCTCCAACTTTCAATATTGGCGACCCAATATTCAGTCATAATTTTCATCGTACCCCTCTCCACAAAAGAACAATGTATTGAATTAAGTAATATTACATTTTGACACTAAGGCTACAGCACGGCATTAACCTCTTAAGCATCATCAACGTACATAAACGTCTCGCTCATCCAAAGTCATAATTGCCCAAGAAGTATATATACGTCATTCCGAAGTACGATTCTTTCTGTGCACTGCTTTCCATAAAGTTATTCTGAAGGCTTTGGAATGCAATAAAAAGACCTTGACAGTGTTAAAGAAGGATTTACTTATATTTCAGAGAATTTTTTTATTTCTTCTTCCCCCTCCCCAATACATCACATCCGCGTGCCTACATATAAAACGGTGGCAATAGGGAGCGAATATCGTAACTTTTAATCGGTAGTTTTAAGGGATTAATTATAAACCGTACAAATTACAAGATAAATATTAATTTTTGGATATAATTTTTTATATGACAAGCCCATGGTGTCACTGGTAACTATTAAACTTGTTTGTAACTTAGTATTGTTAAATTAATTGTAAAATGCATTGTGAATTACTGATATATTTGTAAGTAAGCGTATTTAATTTTTTATTATGCCAGAATGCATTTTGTTTGTTTACTTTCCATAAATTAAAAGTTTTCCTAAATACTCTTTTATTTCCGATTTTTCAATATGCTCGCGCCCCCCTAGGGGGGTATGCCCCACAGTTTGAGAAACGCTGATGTAGAAATAAGTATCGTGTTTTTATGTAATGTTGCATATGGCACAAGCCCATGAAACTCAATAGTAATTACTAAACTTGTTTTTAACTTAGTAATGGTAAATTAAACATCAAATTCTTTTTTCTGCATTGATACTTTTATAAGTATTTTATATCAGTCTAAATATGTATTCTATTTTTTTATTATGTCAGAATGTATTTTGTTTTGCTTTCTTTAAGTAAATTTTTATAATTATTTTAAATCTTTTATTTTCGACATGTTCGTGCCTCCCCCGTATTGTTATCACACCCTCTGGGGGCGCCGCAGAGTCTTTGAAACACTGGCTTATAGCCTTCAAACTGGGATGCAATCTAAATATGGTTGCCTTACGAAACAAAATTAAATATCAAAATAAAATTTAAATAAATATTTCAAATATTTATTCATTATTTGTTGAAAAATATTTTGAAAATATCTTAATTCGTCTATCCTTTGTGGAAATCTGAAATAATTAATATTATAAAATGTTATATTAAAGTAAATTGATCCATGCGCAAATATGTTTTCCGCATTATACATAATAGAAACAAGGTTTTTAGAAAGTATGATAGCTAGAACATTTCCCTTACATCAGTGCTTCTTAAACTTTCAATACTGGCGACCCACTTTTCAATCATAATTTTTATTGAGCCCCCCTTATGCAATAATGTATTCAATGCAATAATAATGCACTGTGACGCTAAAGCTACAAAACGATTTTAATTATAAACCGTACAAATTAATAAGATAAGTATATTAAATTTTACAAATGTAACTCTTAAGTAATATATATTTTATTTTTCTTTCTCAAATTTTTAATTTGGTACAGATTGCAAAATGCGGTGGCTGCTTTCAAGACAAAATATAGATCTCAGCCAAATATAGAAAATGTACTCAGAATGTCAATTTCTAATCGTAAACCTTTCCCTTTTTGAAAACTTTCCTCTGCAAGACAAGCATAGGAAGTCGCTAATACTTATTAAACTTGCTCTTAATTTAGTATTAATAAATTAGTTATAAAATACCTTGTGCAGCACTGATTCATTAAAATCATACTGTCTAAAGTACCCGTTCTTCGAAAGTGTTCATTTTTTAAAAAACTAAAACATTCTTGATAAATAGCTGAATTGTCAGGAGAGTAAACCCAAATGCGCGACAATGTTTACGAAAATGTAAAAGGTTATTTTAAAATGAATGCTCCTTATATAATTACTTTTAAGTGAACTGTAAATTTAAGCCACACAGAATTAGCATTTAGAATTAATGTTAAACAATGAAAGACAATATAAAATTCCAATGAAGGATAATAGTGATATTTTTAATATTTAAATCGAGAAGACTTCAAAATGTTTTATCCCGGGGGCAGACACACACTCGATACTAACGTTAATGGTCACGCGGGGTGATTGAGTCACCTCAGTCCTTTTTTGTTTCTTATAATTATTTTTATTGTACATGATACAAATCGTAATTCCAGTGAATAATTTGACTAAGAGAAAGTAAACTTACCTACTTTCAAGGACTTTTCACTTTTTCTTTGGTAACAAATAATCAGTTTTGCCAGAATTAACGATTTAGTGATCTGTGTGTCCCGCGCGATCTTTTCCAGGTTAAAAGTGTATTCATTATGAAAATATGTATGTTACTGCAAAAAATTGTGTAAAACGTTTTTCATCATGCTTTATATGTTTGAGAATACTCATAAAAATAAGTCTTGGCCAAGTAATCCTTCAAAGTGCTCTCCGTGGTTTTCCAAATATCATGAAACTCTTTTGCATGGAAAAAAGCGCAACAAAGAAATACATTACTTACAACTTCCCTAAATGAGAAACTAACACATAAGAGAGGGGTCATAACTAACTGTACTAATAACTTAGAAGGTTAAACAAATTATCAGCAAAAACAGTGTAGTATTTCAAAAATAATCACAGTGATGAATTTTTTATGTTACTAAATTTTTTCGATTCTGGGTCTGGGATTTGATTTTTTCTCTGAAAGAGTACTATTTTAGGTTTAAAAAGAAAACATAGTAAAAATCTCTCCATCGTGGGATTACAGTAAATCACACAAATCAAAGTTTTTTTATTTGGTTATAGGATCAAAGACAGCTAATTAGGTATTGAAGAAGTTTTTATTTTTGATGACTTAATATCGCCTATAAATTATATCAGAGTAAAAGTGCATTTTTTATTATGTCTGAAAGTATTTTGTTTTAATTCATTCCAGTAAGTTAATTATTTTTTAAATCTTTTACTTTCGATATGCTCGCGCCTCCCTCGCTAGGTTATCGCACCCCCCAGGGGGGCAAGCCCCAAAGTTTGAGAAACACTGCCTTACATTATCATTTATCTTTAAAGAACGTATGATAGGAGGAAGGCTTTGTTCATAACTTGATATAGTTTACACAATATTACAATGCCTCGCATTGTTATTGCAATTGAAATTATAAACTTCTAAATAAAAATTATCTAAAAAGTGCACCTCAGATGAACGAGGAAATATATTCTTTGATTATATAATTTTAAAATAACTATTAAAGTTTCTTTAATAGTGCTAGAAGTTTATGTTAAAAAGAATGTAAGTAAATGGTGATAAAAATATTTGAGAAACAAAATGATTTAATTCTTCTTTTAGGATTACCGTTCAACTATTTCATTATTATCAAGAAATTACCTTCTACTAGTTTATGTCCCAAATGCTTATCATTTTAAATAAATACTAGCGATCCGAAAAATAAAATATCTTTAATATTTCAAAGTTATTTGTAAATAAAGTAATTTTAGTAAACCATGCATGCTTAGTACAAAATAATATAGAAATATTTAACATGTAAGTTAATTCTCATGTTTGATATGCCTTTATGCAAAATTGATGGAAGATTTAACTAATATAATATTCCTGTAGATCTTACACATGCCCTCCAGCATCCGATCTTAATTTATAGTTTATGAGCGATATTGATGGATGAAGCTAATTGCCATTTTGCAGCTGTCATAAACCCTTTGTCAGCACATGCTTGTGCTCACGCGGTGTAATGGAGCTAGAAATTTCTCTTAAGGTTCCCATCTTCTAGCCACTTTGAATCATGAAGATAACGTTAATCCTACGGAGTTTTTTTCTACCTTTGTCCTCGAATATAGACTTGTCTTATTTGAATATAATTAAGTGAATATAAAAGGAAAAAATTCATAAAGATTTTGTGTGCATATAACATTTTCCTAAAAACACCATATGTTCTTAAAAATCTTAAAATTTAGAGCGTATCATTGTAGTATAGACATGAACTACTTATTTCAGAAATATAACTGGTCTTGTTTATTATAAGAAATATAACAGCTAAATTAAAACACACACACAATGAAATTTCACTGATCAACAGGTGAATTCTGATTTGTACAAATATATGTACTTTTTCCTTTATAGAGTTTTTCAGAGCAATATCTTCATTCCAATCCGAGATGTAAACACGAGGCTTGCAAACTAAGATAAAGGAAAAACTTAAATTGCAAAACAAAGCTGTTGGTATATTAAATATATAATTGGCTTATAAGAATTAACCCTTAAAATTTTGTAGTTTATTGGAGATAAAATAAAATTTTTCCTATTTGTTGAAATATCAGATTATGCTGCAAATAACAAAAAAAATTCTAACTAAAAAGATCCTTTTATAAGTAAAATATCAAACAGCAAACTAAATTCAAAATCTTGCATCAATCAATACCAATGAATTTACATAGATGGAATATTTTTGTGGTCTACATTTCACACACACACACTCACATTTTACTCTAATTTTACGTTGAAATACATATTAATTAAATTAATGACATGTGCACAGTGTAATTTGTTTTCAAAATTTACGTAATTTTGCGTACAGAATAAATACGTTTTTGAACTATATGGCATCATAAAGAATCTCTATTTCTTTTAAATCAAAGATAAATGTAACTAGTATATTTTTATAAATTATATGGAGTGACAAAAGCACTGTAAAATAATATCCGGTAGTAACTATTATTATTTTTCCATAGTAAATATCGTTCTTTATACCGAAATAAAGCGGTTAGAAGCACGGAACACATACAGCTTTACCCAATTTTGAGGATGCATCGTGTCAGCGGCGCTCACAAGGGTTTAGGAGGAGGGGTCCGAACTCCCCAAAAACCCTTGATTTTTTTTGGCCGATTGATTATAACTCTAAGTATATAGTACGTAGCATTTAATTTTGTCTTTGTTATGAATGATTAATTTTATTAATTATTGATAAGTGTTTATTCAATAATTAGTTTTTTACTCTGTTTTGTTCCCGAAAATCGACAAAATCAAAAGGAGCATGATACAAGAATGGTGAGTTTTCGACCCTAACCCCCTCCACCCTTGAAAAATTCCTGTGTGTGCTACTGCATCATGTACCTCATAAATTCGTGCAAAGTACAAACACTCGGAATAAAACAATTAATGATCAGCATTGGATCTATTTTTCAAGTAAAAAAATAGTTCCAAAAATAAACAAAAGAGGACGTTCATATGTATACTGAAACGTTTCTTGCATTTTAGACAAAATTAATCAGAAAACAAATTTTAAAGCAACAAATGTTCAACAAGACAAGGTTATAGGCAAATGAAGAACGTTATGATGCCTATTACAGCGGAGTGTAGTATGTATCTATTGAAGATAAAAATTGTTTTTTGAATTGCATATTTCATTTTTCTCAGTTGTTGGAAAGTCTCGATACACACAAGCCTTCAAGTCTCCCTACAACCAAAAATCTACTAGGGTGAAGTCTGGTGATCTTGCGGGCCATTGAATTTTAAAAACACGACTTATCACTGGGTTTCTACAAAAAGTTCCATTTCACGTTCAATGGTAAGACGGAGCACCTTCTTCTATGAAGGTGACATCAGGTACCTCATTCTATTTACCAAGTGGTCCCACAAAACGAATAAATCATCATGCAGTCGTTGCACAGGATTTCCAGTAATAACAATAAGCTGAATACAAGTAAAAACGCCAACAAATTTTTATTTAAAGGTATCAAATCTTTTAATGAAAACAGCTTCTTCAAAAGTAATGAAAAATTAATTCAATGGGATAATAAAAATGTGAAACTATTCTCAAGTTAAAAAGGATTCAATTTTGTAAGATTATATCTTCCACTTCATTTACTTTTGCATTTAAACATTAACGATTTGCGCAAGATTATGAATTGCACAACTTTATGATAATAAAGTTTTTACGTACGTCTCTTGAAGTTATGAACACTTAAAAATTTTCATTAGAGGGAACATAATATCGAAAGTATTATGTTTAAGCTGCAGAAATATTTAACAAAAACGAAATATTAAATAATGTAAGCAATTTATTGCTTCTTTTCAAAAATCCGTTTGCATTATGAGTTTGTTGTGCCTAAAAAAGTAATTTGATACCCCATAAAATTCTATTGAGATATAATGTGAACTGCATCGAATTCTTCTTTAATAATTCTTATTATATCATAACGCTCCAAGGAACTTTAATATTTAAAGACTTAAAGGATTCGGTCAACCCAAATGATCAAAATGAATGGTGTATATATCTAAATAATGAATTACTAAATGCTATCCATAATAAAATGCAATTCAACCTTAACAGGAATCTCTGCATTATTATTTTACGTAAGAAAAAGTTTTTAATGTATATTGCAAAGGTATTAAATTTCAAAATAGGCCTTTTTATGTGCAGATAAAATTTTACTTTTTTATAAATAAAGATTAGTTAAAACTTCTAAATAAAATCACTTTATTATCCTAAATGAATAATAAATTATTCAGAACGTTTATTCCTTGAACAAAATGGCATGATTCTGGAATGAATAAGGAATATACACGGGTCACCACTAATGAAAGTGACATTGCTGTAAAAACTCCACATTTTGAAGACAAAGATGACTGCCCATGCTCCTATAGAGTAAGGAGTAGAAATTTCAATATCGGACCAAAAGATCAATGCCGGTAATACGGATTTTTTGGATCTTAATACCGGTTTTAATACCGGTAGTAGAAATTTCAAAAAAAGGAAGAAAACACAGATGTTCTTTGTTTTATTTGTCAGTTAATTTTTTGAGAAATTTAAGAAAATTTACTATACACTTGATCAAATTTAAATTAATTAGTCTTTTCTTCTTTTTCATTTTCATTTTTAAAATCATTATAATTATGTATAAATACCGTATGACATTTTCTATTTCGGTATGCCTTTCGCCTGTGCCATTTTTCAATGTAATATACACTCACTTCCAAAAGCTAAGCACGAAGATGTAAAATGCAAAAAAAATCAACAAATACTGCTTTGATTGACACAACATTTGGCAGTAGAGTAGCATATATATACATAAAACAAAACTAATAATTATATACAGAAATGAAAACAATTTAAAATTTTTGTAAGTTATCAGATAATATCATACTGGAGACTTAAACAGAATCATGTATAAAGTGAAAATAAACAGCATAAAATGAAAAAAGAACATTAATATGGTATGTGATCCCCCCTCATCTGTATGCGAAGCTTATTCTTTCTGACCATGCTTTAAATTAGGTAGTCAACCACCGCAGAACTAAGCAATCGCCATTCTTCTTGTAGAGCAGTTTCCAGCTCAATAAGAGTGGCTGGAGGTGGGAAACTTAAAGATAAAGCACGGCCGAGAGCATCCCAAAGATTTTCAATGGGATTAAGGTCGGGCGAATATTTTGGCCACGCCTTACGCGCAATCCCTTCACTCTCCAGGTAGTCATCGACGATGTCAGCTCTATGGGGACGTGCGTTATCGTCCATTAAAACAAAAGTAGGGTCAACTGTTGCAGGGTACAATCTCACAATGGGTTCTAGGACTTCATCTCGATACCGGACAGCCTTCACAGAACCCCGTTTAAAGATGTGCAAGTCGGTGCGGTATCCTAATGAAATCCCTGCCCACACCATATGCTTCCGCCTAGGAATGCGTGATGTTCGGTGATGTTTTTGGGCTGATTGCGTGTTTTTTGTTTACGCCATATCCTTATACACTTGTCATCTGGCTCTACAGCAAATCCTGACTCATCAGTAAAACATGACATTGCCCCAGTCTCAGTGCAATTGCCATGTTTCCGGCACCACTTTAATCATGCCCCTCTTGATTGGACGGATAGAGAAACACAAACTTGAGGCACCCGGGCATACAGTCCAATCATATGTAATCTTCGGCGTACAGTAGCTGCAGATACAGCCTTACCAATGGACGCTGTAACCTTAGATGCCACAGTGTGGGGTTTGCTCTGCGATTCCGCTTGGCTACAATAACAATATATCGATCTTCCGCTGGGTTGTAACTCTTGGGCGACCACTTACGGGCCTTCGGAAAACTGTCTGTGTGGTTTGGAATTGTTTCCATAAACGTGAAATTACAGAATGAGGAACGCCGAAGAAAAGAGCAACATCTGGGATTGACTGTTCTGCTTCAATGCGCCTCATAGCACGCCAGCGCTCAGAATCTTTTATTCGTTTTCTGGAAGTCATAGAAACACGTATGTCTTGAAAACAAACTGTACGAAAGTTTTAAACACCTTCTATCAGCACTTACAATCAACTTCTGTAACCCTTCATAAAGCTGGATTAATAAGACTGCTCTTTTTGCATATTTCTCGACATGAAATCACGATTGGCTGTTACCTAACATACTTGCATACTTCCATCTACCTCTGCAGCGAATTGCATCCTCTTCAATTCTGATTGGCATTCCAGAAATTAGCATTTTCCTCTTCGTGCTTAACTTTTGGAAGTGAGTGTATTTTTCTTCAGATAGTGTTGTGCGATGTTCTTTCAGTGACTGTAACATGAAATTTATTGTTGCACATTACTTTTAATAATTTAGAATCTCTCCAATGTAATGCCTAGCCAGTTTTGTTGGAAGTAGAGCTGATATACAGTTATGGATATTAAGTCGAATTCACTATTGGAAAAATTATTTTTCAGATTTAACCCTCCAAGTGGTCTGCACGTAAAATTCCGCCATTCCAGATATGCTTTTTCTGCCTTCAAGCAAGATTCCCAAAAGCGGCCGAGCCGCCTTCTTAAAAATAAGGCTCAACCGCTTTTGAGAACCCCGCCTGAAAGCAAAAAAAAATATGTGCGGTGCATTTTTGAAGCATCTCCAGAATGGCAAGATATTAAGTGCAGATCGCGTAGAGGGTTAAGTCGATCATTACTTTTGAATTGTATTTTTCAGTTTCAAAAGTCGTTCCGTCGCTAGGAGTAAACTTTTCCAACGTGTTTTAGAATCTCATATTAAAATATATTCTGTTTCTAGTAAATACCGTAAAAACGGTATTTAAACTTGTGAATACCGGTACTACAAAATTGTACAAATGGCTCAAAATACCGATATTCGGTATCCCGGCATTGCAATCCCTAGAACAGAGTGATGGGAATGCAAGCGATATCGTCAGATCCCGCGAGATGGGTGTGCATGTGTGATAGCGTGGAAGTACATTAAAAGACCTCGTTCGCATCAAGGATGCCACCAAATGGTACGACTGTCAATGCTACCAAGCGCTGTTCTTCCTTTGCATTAACCGAGAAAGAGTATCAAGTAATGCTGATGTGGTATGCTGTAATGTGGAGTTATTATCTTGCGTGATAATGCTCGTCCTCATGTAGCTGTGGTGTGCCACAAACACGGTTATGGAAATTCCGCTGGGAAGTTCTCCAACATCCCCTTTCAGCCCGGAACTCTCACTATGTGACTATCCCATCTTCGGTTCAATCTAGGAAGCTCTAAAGCAGACGTACTTAACCTTATTTTCTTCTGGGCAGCATACATATGTCAGCTATTTCACGTGGGACGCATACATATGTTATTATTTTACGCGGGCCGAAACATGAAAATAAATGGGAGAGGACGTGGGAGAAATGCTTTAAGATCATAATAACATTGGAAATTTAAAATGTGGAAAATTGATCAAAATATTATAACTCCTGTTTTGCTCTTTTTAATAATCATTTCTTTTATATTTTTATTTTTGTCACTAACACTAAATTTAAAGCATTTAAGAAAAAACTCCTTCACAATTTCTGCATCAGTAAACGATTTCATATGAATACTAATAACATAACAGACTCCATAGGGTGTCTTTGGTACCTTTGTAATATTACCTCTGACAAAGCACTTTGTTGCTGTTGCAGACTATTAAAAAAAAAGTCTACTTATCACCTCTTGAAAGAGATCTTGAAGGAAAAGTGTCATTGAATGATTTCTGTTTATTGGTATTTTTTAAATACAGCACTTTCGGGACAAATGAAACAATTAATGATCAATTTTTGTTTTTCACTACAAAATATTCAACCACCCAATTGTCTTGAAACGATATATTTTCTTCGAATATTTTTCGCTTACAAGATATGAAAGATAGTTAAAAATTATTTCCACCCACAAAATTGTTGCTACTTCACTGTTGTCTGTTATCAGTAACCGTAACCCTTCCAAATGGAAAAAGAATAACAATTCGTACCCATATGACACCGACAGCAAAAAACAAAATTGATATATTTGATTTATTGAGAAAGAATTTTCCACCATATTTTTAGTACAATGTTCTTAAATAAGTAAATTTCTCAGAGCAATGGGCCATATGACCGGGCCACTTAAAAAGGCTCGGTGGGCCGCAGGTTCAGTATCGCTGCTCTAAAGGAAAGGTGATTTCCCGACGATAATGAGGTCCAAGCTACTGAGAAACATTGGTTCCGCAACCAACGATACTTCTTTACCTGGGGTATCCATCATGTAGTGGACTGCTGGGACATTTATTTCAACCTACATGGTGATTTTGTCTAGCCTATCTGTATATCTTTATTTCTTCTTTCCTTTGAAAAACTAACTTATTTAATAGCATTAAACAATTTATAAAACCGACTGTAGTGCCACTTTCAATTGGTCGACCTTTATATAACGGAACTACAGAGAACGCGATTTAAAATTAACTTTAAAGAGACACAGTACGATTCAATTGACCAAAATCGGTCAAAAAATCAAATTTAATTTTTTTAGCCTAATTTTTTTTTAATATTTTTTTCTTTAACCTCACAAAATTTGAAAGTTCTAAACTCAAAAAATGCAGAATTATGATAACATTTACGTTCGTTTTTATTCACATCCCTATGGCAAATCAAAACTTTAAAAAATACTCGTATCTCAGAAAAGATAAAATAACTATTTTATCTTCATTTAAAATGCTAAGGCTTTTTTTTTGCACCTAATGCTTTGAAATTTTTTTTAAATATTCCCAATAGTACATGTAACAAAAGTTGGTGTGCATTTTTGAATCAAAGCAATATTTATTTTTTTAAAAATTATTAAACTCAGAATTTATACATTTTTTAAGGAATTTTCAATAAACATTCATAAAAAGTATTGTAAGAATACTAATCACGTTAACGCAAAACCCATACCAACTTTTATTATACATAGTTTGATGTACTTGTAAATCAAATTTCATGCGTGTAAGTCAATTTTTTAGGAGGAGTAGCATTTTAAAATCACTTCAAAAATTTCAAGTTTTTTCCTTAAAAAATTACATGGCTAGCTTTTTATGAAATTTTGAGCACAAAATTTGTTTAACATAGTATACATACATAGGAGGCAGCCAAAAAATATTAAAAATCCTTAAATTAAAAAATTTTGCGTAAATCGTACCATGTCCCCTTAATTTTTTTTTCTTCTGAATTCTGAAAAAGACCATTCTTTTTTTGAATTAAACATTTTTTTATAACTACTACAGCACTCATATAAATTGAAAAATTTTCCTTCTGTTTACTATTTTTATTTTTAATTCTCAATTTTTTTTTATTTATAAGTTTTCAAGTTTTCACATTTTTATATTTTTAATGTGTTTGAGAAAGATGTTTCATTAAAATGAAATAAAAAACAAACTCTAAATATCTGTTTATAAAATAAACAATTTGATTTTTTTTTACATTTTATTTTTACATAGCTTGTATTTTGCTCTGAAGTAGCACATCCATCAAAAAATATGGATGCACATGCTCAAAATATAACAAATTGATGTTATATCTCCGTTGTGGGATCCTCAGTATCTATAACAATTAAGTTTGGAGGTCGAGTAGAGTTATACAGGGGAGCAAAGAGCTTCCTTCCTGCAGTTAGCTTCTACAGAGGGGAGGGGAGGGACGTGGAGTGAAAGGGGTGTAGCAAGATATTTGTGCTTAAGCCCGCCTTAGTCTCAAACCTGTTGTGGTCGAGGCAGCGAAGCGCTTTTGCCGTAGAGGCGTATATCTGTAACTGCCAGGTCGGTGATTGCTGTGCAACTTGCCTTTCATCTTTACTTCTATATTCCTCCAAGAGGTCGTGTTCCAGATCGAAAATGGGATTTAATGGGAAGGGATGCCTCCCGAGCAACGGAAAATGTCTCCAAAGAAAGGAAAGGACCTCCGTAGACCGTTAAAACACATTAAAATGTGGAACGAGTTCGTGTGTCAATTCATACCGGTATGTGTGACAATGATCCAATATTCCTTTTTACCCGCTATCCAAGAAAGAGATTTTGACAACGTGTGGTTACAACAAGATGGAGTCGTAGCCCACACCTTCGGGGCGTTTATGGGTGTTTTAAGAGCAGCCTTCCCCGAATGACTGATCTCCCTGCTAGGGGGGCGTAAACTATACTGTGCACTCACCTGACTTATCTCCTCCTGATTACTTCTTGTGAGATTATCTCAAGTAGCTGGATTACAAAGGTTACTCAAAAACCCTGGAGGAACTGCGAAACAACATTCGAGCTGAAATTGACAATATTCCGGTCGATATGTATGAAAAGGTGACTCCAAATTTTCGAAATCGACTGCATCAATTATATTGATAATGGAGGGCGACATTTACAGAACTTGTGTTTAAAACTGAGTAAGCTCAAAGTTCCAATGTTGTGTGGTAGGGGGAAAATAATTATAAAGTCGAATGAAACATGCAGTTTGTTTTATTGCATTTTCAAAACAGAAAATTCCCACCCTGTATGTGAAGCAACACGAGAATTTGATAGCGAAGCTTATTTTCGTAAGGAGTAGCTGAAATCTGGGAGATTAAATATATCGTATTCGATCATGGTTTAAGATGAAATTAATTACACATTTTTTTTTTCTTTCTTTTTTATTGAGCTGCTTCAAATCATAGGGGATTCGGAATAAGCTGAAGTCTTCAAAAAAGTAAAATCAAGTACAGATCCAATCATCCAACTCTTGAATGAAAATACATTTATTATTTTTGCAACTTTATTCCACAAGATGGAGCTATTTTATTGTGTTTCTATAATCTCCACCAGGGGAAAAACTAACAGTTAAATTTTTCAATGTAACCAACGCGGTAATGGGTTAAACATATGTCACGTCATAGACACATGATAAAATTTATCATGTGTTTCTACCCAAACAGTTCCTAATTCTTCCTTTTCCCTTTTTTTTAAATTTTTTACAAAATCTTTCTTTTGTAAACTATATATTGGTTAACAATAGCATAATGGATAGACCAATACCAATAGCAATTGCTGCGCATAGGTAAAAAATTGAATTTGCTTTTAAAAATTCTGTATAATGTAATAATTTTTCATTTTTCAGATTTTGTGAAGAATTTCAATATTTGATCTTTTCACTAAATTGTTAAATTTGACGTCGTATTTGGATATAACAAGTAAAACGAGTACCATATTAATGTCAGGTTTCAATGCAACAAGAAGTACGTGAATAAATTTATCATTATGAATTTAGCCCTTTGTATTGTAGGAAATATATATGCCAACTATTTTCACCGAAGCTAAATCATCAAGATATTTTATAGAAACGTTGTGCAAATACGAGGCGTATGTGATACAAAATTAAATAAGGATAAATAAAAAAAAGTATAATAGAAAATGGAAAAAAAATAATAAAGTAAAATTACAACTACTAACACTGCATAAATCCATCTAACAAAAATTACAATAATTTTCATTACTCGTAATCTAGATTATCATTATGACTTTTAATGTTTTATTAATCATTTTATGCTATCAAATACTTTATTCATAGAAAATGAAAAATACTCAGACACTAAAAAACAATAAAAACAGTGAAAAACGCTTAACGTGAAAACGCTCAAGACGAAATATTGGTTAACACGAAAATAATACGACAGTTCCGACAACTACTATGCATTTTGATGCATTTTTCCTCTTAACACGAAGCAAAAATCGCTTAACACGAAAAGTTTTCCCTTTTGGAAATGAACTAAATACGGAAAACACCAGTCGTGCAGGCGAAATTTGTGAGCTGTGAAATGAAAGAGAGGTGGTTTCACATGTGTCGTAGAAAGGAGGCTAACTTGGTTTTGAAATAATCTCGGAATAGAGCCTGTGAAAAGAGCTAATTTTGCTATCTAAGCTACTTTCGCCCTTCATTCCTATAAACGTCACACAGAAATGGCTTTGAAAATCAGTGGTGAGTACATAACAGTGGAACTGTGATTTTGGGTTTCGCGTCCCCCAAACCCCCCTAAAAAGAAGAATGTTTTTTTACAAGCACAAAGTCAAAGAGATCAGGGTGAACGAAAACTTCGATTTTACTTCAAATAAAGATGGAGCTTTTCAAGGCTGTTGATCAAAAACAGAAGAGGGAAACGATTCCAGTATTGCAAAATTTTCTATTAAATTTCATTAAGTTCTTTGTGAATGTTTTTGTTTGATTGATTTTTATTAAATACATACATTGCTAGAAAAAGACTATTTTTAAAAAGAGTTTATAAAGTCAAGCAGTAGTAAGTATGAAGGAACTATTAATTAACAACAAATAAAAACACTTAAAAGAAACAATGTATTTGTCGGACACTAACAAATAGATAACCAAATTAAAATCAAGAAAAATACTGATAATTTTCTTTATCTTAAATTTTGTTTATTTTATATGTTTTAAGTTTATTTAGTGTGCACAGTTGTGATAATTTTATAAAAAACAAGTTCGAGGATTTGACTAAGGAAAATTAGTAGCTTATTTTACGACTAACTCTTGAAGGAGATTTCCCCAATTCTTTAATTCAAATTTCGGAGTAATTTTATTCTTTGCAATGAGTGCCAAACATAAAAAATTGTAGAACCACAGCAATTAATTGAGTCATTTATTTAATATATTCATGAGAAGAGGACACTTCTAACATACGAAAAAGTCCCAAGCCTAATTTACATTTATTAGAATAGGAAACAGTCACTTTATTTTTTTATGTTTCCGCCTAAGCATTTTTCGCTTAGAAGCGTAAATCGAAACAATTCCCCAGAGGGATTTGAAAACATCCAAAGCGAAGAGAAACGAATATCTATTTTTGCTGCTTTCACGTTAACATTAAATGAAGAATATTTAAAACAGTCATTAAAATATCTTTCATATAAATAGAGTTTAATATATATATATTTATTTAAATTTTATCTCCGAAAACTAAACAATTTCTAGAAATATTTTAATATTATTTTATACCACAAGAGACTTTCATAATTATCGGAATATTTCAGAGTAGTAATTACCTTCATGCGAAAGCTTCTAAGCAATTTAAAAAAATCTAATAAAAAAAAAAAATCATCAAGAAAATACAAAAGAAAATTATATTTAAAATAATAATAAAAAAAAGCATTAAGCAGATTTTATCTTAACTTTTAACAAAAAAAAAAAAATGCGTTAGGTTTCTTAAAATATTTAAAATTACACGCTGAACTCTAAATTATTAAAAAAAAAACTAATATTAAAAATAATCCATATATAATAAACTTTTCTTTAAACTACGTTATTAAATAGTTTCTAAAAAAAGTCAGAAACAAAACATCGTTTTAAAATTTTAATATATTTGAATAGTTTTGGTTTTTAAAATTTTATAAAAAATTCCCTTTTTTTTTTATTTCTTTTAATTTATCTACAAATGACAGAGTATTGGGAACAAAAGTTGGAATGGAAATAAAAATCTGTCTCTTTATTAAATGTTAATAAAGACTTTTTAAAAATGGAAAAAAAGAAAATATTTTAAAAAAATTTGCCCAAAATTAAACATTTTTTACATACATGCGTTATTTATGTATATATGAAATTATTTATAAAAAAAATTAGACTACCTTGAACACCCACACAGGAAAAATGCCTTACGGAATATAAAACTAATTTTAGGAAGAAAAGTCTAAAATTACTGCATAAAAATTTCATAAAGGCTACGTAATGTACTCAGAAAATTTTACATATCATTAAAATTTAGTAGATATCAGATTTAAATTATACAGCCAACTTTTCCATTCAGATGAGGCAACGAAAAATGCAAAGCAAAATTGAGATTTTTGATATCTTTAGATTATTGTGTAGGGTTTTACTTTTTGCTTTCAATAATGATGGAATCCTTTGTAATAAGTTTTGTAGCAATGTTCATCAAGGTATTAGATATTAAATGTTGGTAAAAATATAATGATATACTGTTTGCCTTATAAAGCTAATTCATGTGTGAACATAATTAGAAATCATGTAAAAATAAAATTTGTCCAGAAGCTGTAAGAATTTAAAAGTAACCAAAAAACTTGTACTGAACTCTTATGACCATATAAAATAAAAAAACATTTTTTAACTAACATTGCAAATAATGGAATATTAAATTTAGCTGGAAAAAAAAATAATCTTTATTTTTATTATTTAGTACTTACAAGGGGGAAGAAAATTATTTGTCGAGACTTTAAAATAGTATTTTTGGGGGCAACCCCAATGTTTCCGGGGCATCCTTTTTTTAAAATTTGCTTTATACTTTGATTTCATTTTCCAACGAGTCCAGCCTTTGGTAGACCCTCTTTTTTATTAGGGTTGTTTTAAATTAAAATTTTTAAATTTTAATATTTTAAATAAATTTTAATTTTTAAATGTTTATTAAATATTTGTATTTTTTTGTAAATTTTGTATTTTATAAAAAAAAAATTAATTTATAAAAATTTTATATTAAATTTTTTTTTAAAATTTTTTAAAATAAAAAATATTTTTAAAAAAAAAATTTTTTAAAAAATATTAAATATTTTTAAAAAAAAATTATTAAAAAATTTTTTTAATTAAAAAATTTAATTTAAAAAAAATATTAATAAAATAAAAATTTATAAAAAAATTTTTTAATAAAATTTTTTTTTTAAAAATTAATAAAAATTTTTTTTTTTATAATTTTTAATTTTAAAATTTTTTTTAAATAAAATATTTAAAAGTTTTTAAATAAATTATTTAATTTTAAAAATTTTTTAAATATTTTTTAAAAAAATTTAATAAAATTATTTTAAAAATTTTTTAATTTTTTTAATAATTTTAATAATAAATAAATAATAATTTTAATAATAAATAATAATCTTAATTATAACTTATGATTTTAATAATAAATTAATAACTTTAACAATAAATTAGTAGCTTTAATAGCTTTAATAATAAATTAATAATTTTAATAAGGAATTAATAATAATTTTTTTAATAATATTTCTAAAAAACAATGATAATTAAATAATTAATTTTAATATTTAATAATAATTTATAATTAATGATAATTAATCAATTAATTCGAATATTTAATAATAATTTATAATTAATGATAATTAATTAACTTTAATTAATAATAATGAATTAATTAATTTTAATTATTAAATTTTAAATATTTTTAATTAATAATAATTTTAAATAATTTTGATATAAATATTTTTAAATAATTATTGTAATTTTTTTACTTTATAAAATACAAAATAATTACATAAAATATCGTTTAATATTCAATAAACCCTTCAAAAAATTATTTAATTAAAAAAAATAATTAAATGAATTGAAAAAAAAACCATTTAAAGTTTGAATCGAACCCTAACCTCGCGCATAGTAAACAGCCGGTCTACTGACAAGGCAACCGATTTGTTGGAGGAAACAAATTTAATTGTATAAAAGCGAAGTATGAATTTCGAAGGCTATTTTCTCCGAATTGACTGGCCATTCGGTGGAATTACATTGAGGGTTGAACACCCTCTAAAGGAGTACTACTATTACACCAAGTTTGGACCCAATATGAATTTCCTTAATCGTGCACTCCCCTTATAAGATACTTATAAAAGACATTTTCAATCACAATTACCTTCTTTTCGGATCGCATCTTTATTTGAAAAGAGTCCAAAAAAGCATCCCTAACGAAAATAATTTCTTCTCATCCTATTTTCCTTAGTCGTTATGTAAAAATAACATTTAATATGAAATCTTTAATATTTCTAAATGCTCGAATTTACCTACGAATACATTTTAATGACTAATTCTATTTTTCTTTTTTTATTAGCTTAATTACATTTTCAAAATAATTTAGAGACTTATGAATCATTATCACTTTTTACATTAGCGCATTTAATTATGTATAATTAATCACATTTTTTGAAAAGTACTAAGCAAAAGGCAAATCCAGTTATTGTAAACAAAGATAAAGATTACTGTCGATAATGTAAGCGTATGTGAGCGTGTGTGGGGGGAGATGCATTTACATTTCATGCATACACATGCCAATTTTCACGTTTCGTTTGCACATATCAGTAAATTTTGTAATCTTTTGCAATACTTTGTAAAGTTTTTAAAAAGAGCAGTTAAACTGAGTAATCAACAAAGTTTGAATAGCGAAATAGGGAGACGAATATCGAGAAATTGGAAGCCAGACAGTCTCATATGAACATTGCTGAATTCTTCATGCTCCACATTCTTCAGAAACGCTTACCATATTCTTCAGTAACGTTCATCATTCAATGCAACTTATGGAAATAGTTTTATGACATCAGATTCATAAAGAGGTTACATGAAATATTTCGTGCGAGAGCCAAAGCAACCGAAAGAAATTAGTATTTGTCTATATCAGTAAAAACTTACCGAAATTTTTTTCAATAGTCTGGAGAATGTTTTGCGGCTATAAGGAACCAAATTCAGTGAATTACTACTTCTAAACAGCCTAGATGAGGGAAATTTGTTGACAAGTAAAAATACTTTTTGATCCCGTTCACAGTAACAGCTTATTCAGCATGGTACAGATGACATATTAAGTTAGGGATCAGTTGGAAATCAATTACAGATTCTATTTAACCATTTATTAGTAATATACTGTTATCAGGAGGGGATCAGGAACTTTTATATTTTTCCAAATCGATAAAATAGATCGGTATTGCCGTGGAGATTTGATGCTCTTGGTAGGTATCATAATAGGTGGGCGCACATGTTCCTGACAAAGGATCTGTGACACTCTTGAGATAGAGGAATGAAATCTTTGAGCATTATAGTCGCCTCTTTTCAGGGGCACAAATAGTTCTGGTTTTGATTTTTAGGGATAAAAACATTCATCTATGTAAGGATAATATGGCTAATAGATGTCTTAATGGAATACGAAAATGTATGAAACTGAATTTAATCAAAAAACAAACAAAAACTCTATTGCATAAAAATCTTTAAAGATCAGCATTAACTTATGCATGTGAAACTTGGTGATGAAAACAGATGAGAACATGATAAGTATCTACGAATGGAGGATTTTAAGATTTATTTTTGAAGGAATTCAGGAAAATGGAACAAGGCGAAGGAGATTAAATTTTGAGCTCTATCAATCATATGATGAATCTGAACTTGTTAGCTTCATCAAAATACAACGAATTAAAGGTGCAGGTCACGTTATCAGAATGAACGAAGACCGCTACACTAAAAAGGTCTTCAATGATCAACCAATTGGCACATGAAGAAAATGCAGGCCAAATCTTAGATGGATTTATGGCCTAGAAAAAAAATTTGCTAGTTTTGAGAACTAAGAATTGGAGAGCACTGGCAGGAAGAATGCTGGCCTGGAAAAGGCTTCTTGAGAAGGCGAAGGCCCTCCCTGGACTATCGAGCCATTGAGGGAGGAAGGGAAGGAAGGATAGACGCTGAATCTTGTAAAGAGAAAATATTTAACAAATGTGGATTGGATATCCAGAAATTAACTCTATACTTTTCGCGTTGCTCTCTAAAGGACATTTACAATCCCTTTAATCTTCCTAAAACCATCCACTATTGATAATAGTGTTGCTGTAAAAGGGAACCAACAATCAAAGGGACTAAAAATGTTAAATTTCTAGCATAAAATCATGTTCTTTTTGTAGTCTCTTAGACATTTTTTTTTGACGTGGCTTGTACACGATTTTGTGTGTTTTTTCTATAATTATATTAAGATTTTTTTTTACATTTTACCACCCTCTTTATATTTTCTAGTACCGTAAATTCCGGCGTAAAGCGCGCACTTTTAATACAAAAAATATAATATTGAACACTAATGTAAGATATTCGACTTTATTTCTCCCTTCCATCTATTACTTCAAGTGACAGTAAAAGTGTTCCAAGCATTACTGCTCAAAAATATCAAAAAGAATCTAACGCTTTGAACCTTTTTCTCTTGTTCCCATCGATTAAATTAAAAGGTGAACAAATAATTCGAAACCAACTCAAAAAAATTCCGGAAAAGTTGAAGTATCTTGCAATAGGGTACCAAAATAATAAAAAAGGCAGATAAGGGGAAAGTGTAAGCCCTGGCATAAAAAGAAAGTGAAAGAAATCTTTGTTGTTGTACTATATATAGACTTTTTACATGTTTACTTTTCGTTTCATTCCCTTTTAGATATCTTAAACATCATTTATCTTAACAATTTTCCTTATTTCGTTTGAAAAGAGTAGATCTGTAGAATATCTTTCCACTATACAAAATTTACTTTTAACTCACTAAATCTTAACTCTTAAGAAAATTTGTTTTACAAATAGAAATCTAGTTACTTAAAAAAAATTTTACTGTTAACTCTGAAGAAAAAGTTTCCCAAAGAGTGTTTGTTTTAAAAGAATTTGCAAACTTGGTTACATCATTGTGATCTGAAATATTTTTTTTGCAGCACAAATTAGAGGGATGTTTTAAAGTATTACGTCAATGCACTTAGATTAATTTTATTTTTAAGAAAAGAGCTTTCTTTTTTTAAAAAAAGTGTCACAATTATTTTTGTTTTAAAAGTTTGAATTTATTCTTTTGTTACAAAAACTTAATTCATTTTGATCTTAAAACAGCAAATTAAAAATACATCCGACACTTGATTAACACGGTGAACGCTTTCGTTGAAAACCACTTAAATATATTACGTGTTCTTTTTCTCTTTGTCTTGACATTATAAATCCACAATAAAACTAAAATATTTCTTCATTTAGTTGATATTAATTTTATCGATAAATGGTATAATGCAAAACAAAGTTACAGAATATATATTAAGTACTGTTCAAACCGAAAGATTGTGAGAGTTGATTTTAAATGTACAGCTCTCCTGAACACTTTGTGTGTGATGCAAGGGAAATAATATACAAAAGGGGAATATCCGTATCTTATTTCTGTCACTTAATCATTGAGGAACTTTTGTTTCTTGTCTCAGAAGCATGAGTAAAATCAAAAACTACCAGGCACTATTCCAGTTCCAGCAGACAATTTTACGATGGCAGAGTGATTGGACTAGAAACGTAGGTTAGTCCATACCTTATATCTCAATTGTCAACTATATGAGGCATCCACAATGACAAAAAAAGGAACAAGGAAATATACAAATTTTAGAAAGACCGATACTACTAGAGAGGCATTTATACACACGTACTTGCACATCCACAGGTGGTAAGCTCTAGCAATCACTTCTGTTGCCATTTTCTGTATCTACTGTAGAGCATTAATGTTCCCCTATCGACCTTAGAGAATGATTACAACTGGAATACAATAATACCATCCGTTCAAAAGACTAACATTAACCCCATAGCACAGATGACTCCGTTGGCATTGTTTCCAGTCAAGAATGACGGAATGTCCCAAGGTTGTGTTGACAGATGAGTTGTACTTTTGTTTTCCTACTGATAGTTGATGTGCACTTGGTTGATGCTGATGTCGTGGTGACAGATCCATTCAGGCCCCACTTGTAGAACACCCCTTACCCCATTGTGCAGCAAATTGGCTTCATGGTTTGGTACATCATTGCGTTTGACAGAAGGCTCTGGTTTGTATTCAGGGCAATATGAGAGCGTGAAGAAGCAACATGAAAAGGTGAGTGATTTGCTAGGGCTGATGACTCTACTCTTGCTTCAGAGAGTACCCAATGCCGTTCACCTGGAGGATAACTCTCTACCACACATTTCACGAAATAATGTACAAATGTACAATGTACACAATATAAACAAATGCTTTTCTTGTCACCATTCTTACCTAATCTCTCACCAAAATAACACGTCTTGGACGGGATCCAGTGGCGTTTTAAATGCTTTTCTGCCACCGAATTCTTGTCTAGTTTTATGCGTAGTATATTTTCTTTTTATAAGAAGCCAAAATTAGGTGATATCATTTTCTCAAACCTACTCAAGCTACGTTAATTTTAACTAGGCCAGCTAATTTCTTGCTGGATTGGTGACTGTGATTAATAGTATGGCTTTGTAAGATCACGTTATTGAAAAAAATTGTGAATTTGTGGTCGCAGTACTTACGTGGAGAAGTGGGATCGAGGCTGTAAACAATAGAGTTTTTAAAACAAAGATTTTTCCAAGTAAAAAAATTGGCTATCCTTGTTATGGATAGAAAAGAATAAATGTTGTAACATTTTGGAATCTCATCTTTAATGGAACATATTTTGAAGAACTTGCCTAGGATAGTATGTAATATCTTTCTTTTTATGGAAAGTCACTTAGGTGACATCATTTCCTCAAACCTTGACTCAAGCAAAGCACCAGAAAACGAAAAAAAAGTGTTTTATCTGATTTTTGTAATCAACAGTACGAATATGAAGACGCGACATTAGTAAAAAAAAACTGTAAAATTTTAAAGTTTAATACATAATGATGTCATAGAGGGCATCAGTTTCGTACAATCTCAAAAATATGGTAGTCATCACTTATAAAAGGGAAATTGAGTTTATTTTTTTAAAACCCTATATAGAACTGATATATTCCCCCACCTCATGACCACTTGTCATTGAGTTTCGGGTCGCCCTTTTAAAAAATTTTTTGCATTTTTGTTCCCTTTTTATGTGTGTTTTGTTTTTTCTTTTTTTTAAATCGATATGATTTTATATTTTCACTCGACTTGACATCTTAGAATCTATTTGATCAAATAAATTTTTGTAATGATTTTTTTTTAAGTCATTTGCCTTTCATGTATTATTTTTGATTGCAAAATAAATAATTACGTACCTAAGTAATGTTTAAAATAATTTAGAGAAAAAATATTCGACAATTCACACAATAACTTAAAAAACTCAAGTAATTTAAATAAATACAATTAGTATAATAAATATCAATACACAAATTATGATTTTTAATTACGTCATACACAGTAGTTCATATATCCGAGACTTTTCTCATTTCTGAAATAATAATTACATTTTATTTCTGTTTACACATTTAATTTTTCATTTTAATTCTGTCAGATTGAATTACTTATAAATTTAAAATTAATTTCTAATTTTTGCTTTTACTAGATATTTATTGGCTTTTTAAATAAAATGTAACTATAAATTATAATTAGTTGTATAATATATATTTTAACATCCTTCAAAATCTATTTTCCTTTTATATAAACTAAGGAAATCAGAAAACTCGAAGTTTAATAAAATTGATCGTAACTTGTAATAAAAAAAAAAAATGAAGAATAATATATCATTTCAATCAATAAATAAAACACAAGTCCTTTATAATATAACCTTATTTGAAGCTTTGAGGTTATTATCATTAATGAAATTTAAAACTTAGCAATATATCATTACTAACTAAATTCTCTGTAGAAATGAGGAAAGATATATATATATATATATAATATATATATATATATATATATATATATATATATATATATAACCTGAAATGTAAAAGTATTCTCATGAGGAAAGGGGAAACCAAATTTTTTCATTTTTTAAAGTTTTTTTCCAAAAATTTTCCCAATTCTAATAACTTGGGAATTAATATATATATATATATATATATTTTATTTATCGTTATATAGTTTGATATAATCATTTTTTGGAAAAACAAGCCAATTTTATACCTAACATTAATTTTATCCACAATATCTTAATTTAATACAGAAAAATAATAACAACAAGGGAAGCAAATTTTTTTGGGACATACATTCAAATTTATGATAATGTAATAGTTTCTAATATTTATGAAAAAAAGAAAAAGGAATTTAATTTCAATATTATAAAAGTTCCTCATTGGGAGAGTAATGTACATGTTTCTATATTCAGAAAAAATTATTTTATTAATTATATCCAACGTAATAAATTTTTTGTGTAAAAAAAATCAGACATTATAAATAACTTTTACAAAATTTTACTAAATATTGCTTAAATAAAGAAATACCCAATTTATTTTTTTTATTTTATATAAATAAAGCAATTCAAATGGATTAAGTTAAAACTATGAGATTGATAATAACTTATTACTATAAATAAATAAATTTTGTTATAGTTATCTCCATAGTCTAATATTAGATTAGAAATTACTTACTATTATTTTATTCATATTTACTCTGGTGTTATTATGGTTATGCTATAATATGCAACGATGATTTTTAATTTTTATTTCCATTTTCATCTTTGTTAAGTGCTACATTTCAGCCACTCTTTTTGATTTAAATCTGTATTTAGAAGATTTATAGAATCACGGCAACAAATTATGTTTCCCACTCAGATTTGGCACCGGGCTTTGCATTTGTAAGTGCAATTTTTTAGGTGATTACCTCTATCTTGTAATGGATTTTAGATATTTCTATCCATTATTTCTATAGGTTTTTGCTCAGTGTTATTTACAAATAAAGGGGAAGGTTGGCTGGCCAAAAAACATTTCAACCCTACTTTTTATATAAATTAATTTTTATATACTAACTGTCCTAAGTCAGTAATGTTCATAGCACTGCAGCATCCATTTTATATTTATTATCTCGATTACTCTTTTGTCCTTCATTGTGTGATTTTCCTGCTGTCTATGTGTTTGTAGAGTTTATTGTTTGGATGTGATCTCTTGTTAGTAGAGAATTGACCTATATATATATATATATATATGATTCTAAAAAAATCATATCTTTCTCAAATTGAAAATATCTTTCATTACAAATAAAAACATGCGTACAGAAATATCTTCTCAGCTTTAACATGCGTTATAGCATCTTTTCTGTGCGGCTCAAAATTTCCAATTCATTCTCAATTAATAAAATGATAACCTCGCAAAATATTTCACTGAGACGGAAGTAATTTTCCTCGTGATTGAAATAATTCTTGCAAAATACACTAAGCTTTTAAAATTCCGCTGAAACTCAGTTTAAGTCATACATTGCATCAATAATGTCTGGTGAAATTAGTAATATGCTAACCTCTAAGAAAAATATCAGCAATACATAATCTCCTTACATTATGGTATGAAAAGAATGTAGTAACATTTTAAAAATTTTCCACTGATTGATAATATCATTCCGCTTTTTCTATGATATAAAATAAATATTTCCCAACTTAAGATTTTCTAATTGACAAGAGAAATTGTTATATTCAAAACTTAAATTATGTAACCAGCAATTTAATTAAATGTAAGCATTTAACAATTGGATTACTGTAGAAAATTAAAAACGAGTAATAATTTATTAAATTTCAGGAATTATTTTAGTTTTAGTTTACTAACCCTTTAACGTTCAGTGGTTTCACACCGAAACCACACATTAAACATTTTTAAAAAAATAAAATTAAAAATTTTTTGTCCAATAAGTATTGTTTTTCAAATTTTGTTCTTTTCCTATCAATAGATGACAACATTAATTTATATTTAACGATTGGAAACCTTTTAGAGTAGAAAAATATTGATGTTTCTTTTTAACTTTGGTAGAATTCCTTGGCTTAAAAAATTAAAAAATAGTTATTTTTAAGGTATAGCATGAGGTTTTATGCTGCTTTCTAGTATTAATTACAGCTTTTCAGTCATTTTGATAAGTAAACAGAAGAGTCCGAAAAATGAAATTAAAATTTGTGGTTTCACTCGAAACCCAACTCCAGTAACGGACGGTAATCTCAGGAACGGGTCACTTTTCACATTCCTCGCCACCTCATTGTCAAAGCCACACCACACATCTGCGTCCCCCCTCCGACCTCAATCGCGTTCCATGGGTGCGATGTGAATAATTTTCAGCACTTCTGCTGTCTATCCTGACATGGAGAGCACGCATCCAACACCTGGAAACTATAATTCCTAATGTGACATTTTCACTGAGTTTTGCTTCTAAGGTACATCCTTTACACCAGAACATTTCTATTCAAATTGGCTATGTCAATAGGATAGGGGGACTCAACAAAGGGGTTATAACTTGTATTTCCTTCCTATATATATCGTTTGAACTAACAGGTGTCTGTTGGATTTGCGAGAAAATAAACGGTAGCGTATTCAAGCATTCTCGAGACAGTTCATGTGTGTTGTCAAAGCGTAAAGGGACACACCATGGGTGTCTTTATGGAGAACACAATGGTCCATTGGTCAAGTAACTCCACACGTCATTCTTGACTTGTATAGATGGAGTGAAGTTCTGCTAATGAGCTGACGTTACACAATATCTTAGGGCTATGAGCTCAGAGACAAATTTTCCTTGGCATTTTGTATTTTGGCTGTTCTCTCAGAAGACAAATAATATCAATTTAGCGTTTCTTGCATTTTCTTAATATTGGTGATAAAATATTTTAAGTACTTTTTTCGTGTAATTTCTGGTATTTTTTAAATCCCAAGTAAATTAAAAAAGCATTCAAGCTTCTGATATTGAATCCGATGAATCATCGCTCGGTGAAACCGGGAGAGTTTTATGACTGCAGAATCATCTTCAAGTGAAAATACCGATATTGTTGATGAGGAAAAAGATAGCCACAAATGTGACAGGGTATCCCGTATATTTAAGTTACTTGAAAAATAAAGCGTCTGTAAGATCCGAAATATCCCTTTTACTTTGAACAAATTATGGGCCCTCAGATGAAAAACATCCCTTCAAGTTCCTTCACCGATAGACAGAAAATCAAACAAATGGTGGCGCCGTATATTTTTCATTTTTCTTATATGATAATCGTCAATACATACATTCTTTGGTCTCCTGATGCACGGTGTGAAAACCCCATACATAACAACTTGAAAAGTTTTTCGGTTCGATTTAATAACAGGTCTTGTGTCAATAAGGCATCAACAATTTCCTGAAAAACTGTTTGCGATAATTCTTATTCTGGACCCATGAAACTGAAATTCAGGAAACATACAGTTCTGAAAAGGTTAGACTTAAAAGTGTTGGCCACATTTCAGCAAATGCAAATCAGAAGATGTGCTTATTGAAGTACCAAGAACGAAACCTCACAAAACGAGGATGGATTGGGCTCTAACTGTGATGTCGGATTATGCATGATAGCAAAAAGTAATGATAATTTGACATGTTTCGAAAAAATTTCACGAGGACTGGAAATGATATCCTTTTTAAATTTTCTACAAGGGTAAATTTTTAGTTATAAGTTTGCATTTAACTTTTAATGATTGATTTTGCGCTATAGTGTTACGCTACCAACAATTATATATATAATATATTATTTTTAGTATGTAATCAAAATAGATGTAATTTTATGTCCAAATCGTATTAAAGTTATAAAAGTGCGGGAAAATTTAAAAAATAATTAAAAAAACTTATAAAAATTATTTTTCTTTTAATTAATTCGTTAAAAATAAAAGTTTTATGGTTTAAATTATTAGATTTCTCTATAAAATTCTTATATTTTAGTTTTGAATAGGAAAAATGGACCTTTTACTGTTCAGTGGTTTAAATGTGAAACCAAAAATTTCTCAAATTGAAAATGCTAAAAAATTTTCTTTTGCATATTTATGATCATCATCATGTTCTTATAATTTTTGAAGTTATTTTGTTAATTTTCAAGGAAATTTATGTAGTGAACTTTAAAGGGCTAAAAGAATAACATAACTCTTCTCGATTCTTCAGCGTAAGTAGACTAATTGTATTAATATAAACACTGTTTGTCTGGTTTTTTAATTTTTGTCAAAATATTGAAATTAGTCATGTAATAAAACAACTAGATTAATTGTTTTAATTAAAACAAAATATTTTTAACAACTATAAATAGATGCATATCGCAAATTATTTTTCATTGCATGAAAGTTGCATGGATTTTAAGCATATTGGTTTCTGTAATTAAATATAAATCTTATAGGTCATACTAAAATATATTTGCTGGCTGGTGGCGTAGCTCGTTTGTCCGGGTCCTTTACGCCCAAGTTTGCGGGTTCAATCCAGGCCCAACTAGGTAGATTTTCATAATGCAGAAAATTTGACAGCGTCTATGTCGTATGATTACGTGGCATGTTACAGATAATTAGAGTGCCTCTTTGGCTTGGGTTCTCTGGGCAAAATTAAATTCCTGGTACGATTTCGCATCGTCAGAGTTCAGTACCTCCCGCTGGGGAGGCAACTGGGCTTCAAAACTACATTGTGACGATTAGTATCCACCTATATGGTGCCGCACTGAAAAGAGGCTCCCGAGAGTGCACTAAGTTTGCAATGGAAAAATACCAATCTACAGCCCTATTAGGGGAAAATATGTAAATTTATCTATCACTTTCAAGTTTATTCAGTTGCAAAGAGACGTTTTATGGCATGCGCAATAAATCCTGGCCTGAAACATTCACCTGTAAGATTACAATTATTATAAATATTGTAGCTAGTTTGGGCAGAACAACTAAAAAAATTCAAACTAATGCCAATGCACCGCAAGAACACAATACAGTTTTTCTCAAAATATTGCCCCTCAGGGGGCTCACCTTCTTTAGGTGGGTACGGGTGTCACAATCCCGAGGTACCCTCTAGTGATGTTTTCCTTTCCCAAAGGGGTTTACTTTCTTGGTAAACACGGGTGTCACGACCCTGGGGGTCCCCCATGATCCTTCTATTTTCGACCCTCCATCTTGTCTTCCAATTTCTCTTTCCCCGTCCAGACCAAGATCGAATATTTGGCGCAGTATAGCCAAAACTGACTCTTGCGCCATAAAACACCAAACTCAACTCAACAATTCTCAAAATATTGACAGAAGGAACACTGGCGTAGCTAGCTCTGAGAGGCCCTTGTATGAAAATTCCTTCGAGTCCCTTTTTTAGATACGGGGGCCCTGTTAGTGATACTGTAGTTGCACGTTGGGGCCCATGTAGCTTGGGATCCCGTATATCATTGATACGGCTGATACGACGGTAGCTACGCCCTGAGAAGGAAGTTAAATAATCTGAAGATCTTGAGACAAAAACGGCAGTATCAATCCTATAGTGATACTTAAACTCATCTTATTTACAATAAATTTTAAAATAATAGCAAATATTTCATTATTCGATATAAATTTAAAGAATAACAATAATTGTTTTGTATGATTAAAATTTCGTTTTTGTAACATATAATTGAAAATTAAAAACATTCAGGTAAAAGTACACAAGAAGGGGAGTACAAACTCAAGCGCAAGTCTGCACTGTCTATAAGTCATCACGAGCTTTTGTGCTATTAAATCATAAGGTATATCGAGAATGAGCTCTCAAATAACTCAAAAGAGGATTACCGAAAGTAATACTCTATTTTTTTAATGCTGAAGTACCTTCATAAAGATAAACAATAAAAACTAATTTGAGGAATTGGTTCAGTTGATTTCATAATTATTAGATTTGCTTGTGAGCTAGTGAAATTTTGTTTTAAATATTTCATGCTTAAAGAGTTTTGATAGTTAATGTACTCAAAAATGTTAGTATGCATGTTGACAGAAGAAATTTTATACTGGCACTCTTTTAAACTGGCACTCTTTATAGCACTGGCAAAGCTTATGCATGATTTCCTCAACACATAAAACTGGAAATTTTAGCTTAGTATATTTCTTTTCAAAATTAATGTTAGATATTGATAAATAATGGACTATTCCCAATAAATTTCCAGGTGTAATGGAAAAAGAATTTATCAAAAATTGTGTTCCTCCAGAAAACCAGATCTTTGAGAAAATTTATAAATTGCTTAACAATATTAAAAATTGCTTAAAAATTTTTTAAAATGTTTAAAGAATTGCTTTACAAAATTCTAACAAGATCTACTTGCTTAAAATTTACATTAATCTTTCATTAACCAATTTGAAAAAACCCTGGGAATTTCACTAACATTAAAATACTTTCAAATAAATTATACATTGAAGAGACCAAAATATAGCGTTGATTATAATAAATTGTTATGATTCAGGCTGTTAGAAAATCCTTACAGAGCTATATGAATTGATGTGTGAAGTTCTGTGTAATCTTTTTCTAGAAATTTCTAGAAAAAGATTGTCGAGAAAAATTCAAATTTTGAGAAAAAATTTGAAGGTCGTATTATTAAAGTGCAATAACAAAACTTTTCCTTACAAATTTTTCATTTAACCTATTACCATAAGAACATTTTAAGTGATAACATATTCTACCACAAGATCATGCACGTTCATTAAAAAAATCTTACTTAAATATAGAAACAGCTTATACAATAAGCTAAAATATTCACAATAAGACAATTTTGAGTGTCATTATCTCAAAAAAAAAAAAATGCAGTCGTAAAACTAAACCATACACTGAATGATTCCAAAAGAAAAGAATACTCGTAAAATGAAAATATTTACTATTTCCCTCTAAATATGCATAAGAATGTGGATTCTTATCGCATAAGCATTGTTTTTTAAATATTTCAAATTCCTAGATATAAAACTTACAATGATTGAATTTGGCCAAACATGTTTAAATTTATTTTTAGCTGTACTTTTTTTTTACTTTGTGATATCAAATTTTATTATACAATAAACCTACCACAAAACATTCTTATTAAACAAATATAAAAACTTTTAAGGTACAAAGTTTTCTAAATTAACTTTTTTATCGTAATAATTATGATTAAAAACAAATGGTTTTATTATTTCTTTAAAAATAATGATATAAAAAATACTAAAATAAAAATGAATCAATGTTTTCTTCCTGAGATTTTTTTTTCTCTAATATCTTTTACTGAAATTCTATTTATAGAAGTAAGTATTCTTGTATTTAAAATATAAGTAATTTTTCATGTTCTACATTCTACAAAATACGGAATGCATGTATAGAGAAAATTGTCTAATATTTGCTATTCCCAAATATTCATATACATGAAATCTTACCTCTTAATTTTCTGTTCTGTTAGATTTATAGGAATTCTGCAATATTTGAAGAACGTAATAGTAGACTTTAGAATTCTAAAAATAAAGAGAACTAAATTCTACTAAAAGTTAGACAAGAAAAAAAAAAATTCGAGTCTCAGTGATTTGTAAGGAATTAAAGAGATTTGCTTTAAGAATATTACAATTTTTCAATCGTTTCTTTTATACTTATGATTTCATTTATTTACAGTTAAATTCCTGACAACGATAAAAAAATAAAGTGACATTGTGCTAATTAAGTAACAAAATATTTCATTTAAATAAAAGGAAATGTTTTTATGTAATGCAATTTCGAATTAAATGAGACAAAAAAATCACATTGTTTTATTATTTTCATTTATTGTCGTTCTTGTAGTGGAGGCTCAAACCTATATTCTACGTACCACAAAGCTAGGAAACTAAGATAGTAAATTATTCACTTTGAATTAAAATTTTTTTCATTATTTATATTAAATATTTCACTTGAAGGACGATGAATCGATTAAATTCTAAAGTTTTAATTTATATAGTTTAGCTGAGAGTAAGTTTTTTACAACAATCCATTTCAAATCTCATTGCATTGATAGATTGGAGCTCATATACATTATTTTAATAATACAAGCTGAATGCGTGCTAAAAATAATATATATAAATTTGCAACTATCAAAATCTTTCGCCATAAACAGTTACCGCGCAAGTAATGAAAATTTAAATCAATGAGGCAATAATAAAATTTATCTCTTCTCAAATAAAAGAAGAATCAATTTATATATATATATATAGTAAGCTACCTCTTCCTCTTCACTTACTTTATTTACATTCAAGCTGAAACGATTTACGCAAGAATTGCCCACCATCGTGAAAATGAAGTTTTTATGAACGCTTCTTAAAGTTATGAACACTTAAAACTTCATTAGTGGGAGCACAATATTGAAAGTATTATGCTTAAGCTATTCAAGATATTGAACGAAAACGAAAATACTTAATACTATAAAATACTTATGGCTTCGCTTCAAACTAGCGTTTTATTATAAACTTGCTGTACTTACAGAAAACTACTTACTTTCTTACAAATATTAAAGTGATGGTGGACTTTCACAGTGTTAAATTTAGGTAAGAAATGCGATTGTGATTTTGCGTACTAACAATATTCTTTACATTTCATAGAATAATTCTGTCAAAGAATTTTGTCCATTTGATTAATAATTACTGAAATATTTTTTTTATTTTACTCAAATAAATGTTTAAAATACACTTTTCTTAGTTCGTAAATTTTCCTTTTTCACTGTTACGTAAAATGCTCCCTGCG
Source organism: Trichonephila inaurata madagascariensis (assembly GCA_019973955.1). Lineage (NCBI taxonomy): Eukaryota > Metazoa > Arthropoda > Arachnida > Araneae > Nephilidae > Trichonephila > Trichonephila inaurata. The sequence goes on along the minus strand of BMAV01000040.1, from coordinate 181,840 downwards.
TTTCAAATTACGTCATATCTCTTTTAAATTTTCACAACTTATGAAAGATGATATTATTCACAAATTTGTGCATTAGTTTTCTAAAATATGTAACGGTCTCATTTTGTGTTGTTTTGAATACCTTGAATGGGTAATACTTGGTGAAATATTTCATGTAGCTAGAAAATTTATCTTTTATTCATCAAATTTTATTCTGAATTCAAAATTCATGCACAGATATATTTTGTTGTAGTTCATCTATACATAAAACAAAAATTATGTACATATCTTATGTACAAACTAAGCATTTTAAAAATAGTTTAAAAAATTACATTTTTAAAAAAATCAGTTTATAATAGTTTTTTTAAAATATATATATTTAAATTCTGAAATATAATAATCATATACTATACTGGTTCCATTTTTCAGCTAATTGAGATTACAATTAAGAAATTAGTTTTAATGATCCACCGTCCCCTTAATGTGACATATTGTAAACTGCAAAGAAGAACTCTTTAGTAGCATAATTTTCCCATTATGCTCCGCAGAACTTTAATTTTCAGAGCCTTAAATCAGTGCTTCTCAAACTTTCAATATTTGCCACCCAATATTCAAAAATAATTTTCATTTCGCCCCCCCCCCTTCCATACAAATAATAATGCAGAAATTCAATAATACTTTGACGCTAAAGCTACAATACGACTTTAACCTCTTAAATATCACCGGCGTATAAATACGTCTCGCTCAACCCGTGCGTTAATGTCCTCGGACGTATCTTTACGTCTTTCCGAAGTACGATCTTTTCTGTGCACTGATATCTATAAAATTATTCCGAAGGCTTTGGGACGCAATAAAAAACCTTGTTAGTGTTTGCGAAGGGTTTACTTATATATGCATATATACATCAGAGGATTTCTTATTCATTTTTCTTCCCTTTCACAATATGTTATATACGCATTCTTACATGTTAAACGGTGGCATTGGGGAGCGAATTGGGTCATTTTTAATCGGCAGATAAGGGATTATTTATAAACCGTTAACCGTACAAATTATCAAGATAAGTGTTATTTTTTGTGTATAATTATATACATGACAAGCCTATAGGGTCACTGGTAATTAATAAACTTGTTCTTAACTTTATATTGTTAAAGTAATTTTAAAACACGTTGTGCTGTACTGATACATTTATAAGTGTATTAAACCAGCGTAAATATTAATTTTATTCTTTTTTATGTCAGAATGCATTTTGTTTGTTTACTTTCAGTAAATTAATAGTTTTTTAAAATAAATTTTACTTTCGACTTTTCTATATGCTCGCGCCCCCCTCGTAGAGCTATCACACCCCCTATCACGCCCCACAGTTTGAGAAACACTGCCTTAAATGATTCACCCTACACAAAAGGAAAATGAATAATGTATATGTGGTGTAAAGGATAAAGGTTTCATCCCATCAGGAATATAGACCGTTGGGGGAGCCTGGAGTGCTCGTGCGGAAAATATTGCGTTAAATGAATGCGTTGTGCAGTACTGATACATTTATACCTATAAATGTATCAGTACTGCACAACGCATTCATTTAACGCAATATTATATCAATGTATCAATTATGGTGTATTATATCAATGTAAATATTAATTTTATTCTTTATTATGTCAGAATACATTTTGCTTGCTTACTTTCAGTAAATTAATAATTATTTAAAATAAATTTTGCTTTCGACTTTTATATATGCTTGCGCCCCCCCCCCTCGTAGAGTTATCACACCCGTCTAGTGGGGCGCACCTCACAGTTTGAGAAACACTGCCTTAAATGATTCACCCTACACAAAATATATAAATGAATAATGTATATGTGGTGTAAAGGAACAAAGTATCTTCCCATCAGGGATATAGACTGTTGGGGGAGCCTGGAGTGCTCGTGCGAAAAATATTGCGTTAAATGAACGAACATAGCTCCATATTTTCGACTGTGGTTCACTTACCGGATTATTCGATGAAATTATCCTCCCACAAGCTCGTCCTTTCCGAGATGCCGAGATTGCCAGGCTTTATTTTTTTGAATGACAATGCATCATTGCAGTTGAGGAGCTTTTAGAAGGAGATATTTTCAGAATAGTTTGATCAACATAAATTCCATCAAACATGTGTAGGATGCTTTGGAGCATCGATACTCAACCTGCGGCCCGCATGTGGCCCATGTGGAAAATTCTTTGTTTAAAAATCAAATATATCAAAAGTTTGCTTTTTGCTGTCGTTGTCACATGGGTGCTAATTGATTTTTTTTTTCTGACTAGTGATAATAGACAACAGTGGAGTAGTGACCATTTTATGAGTGGAACTAATTTTTAACTAACTTTCATATCTTGTAATCAAAAATCATTCGAAGAAAATAGATTGTTTCAAGGCGACTGGGAAGTTGACTATTTTGTAGTGAAAAACAAGCATGGTTCACTTATTGTTTGATTTGCCACGAGTGTTGTATTTAAAAATTACCAATAAACAGGAATCGCATTCAATGACACTTTTCCTCGAAGATCTCTTTCAAGAGGTAATAAATGGGAGTTTTTTGAATAATCCTTACAACACAAGAATGAAGAAAATACAAATAGATCTCCAAGCTCTTTATTAGATTTAATCTGAAATCTGGTAGTGGAAGTCAATTTTAATATGTTGACATTGTTATCCGACCATAGATCAAAATACCACGATTCGATATAATTTTCTGCAATATGTTGTTTTGAAACACAGGTAATCCAGAATAAGTTTAAGTCTTCAAACAAAAAGAGATAAATTATTAAGTTCTTGAAAGAATATATTTTGTCTTTGAAACTTTAGTCTGCAACGCGCTGCTCTTTTGTATTATTTTCCTTATGTTTTCTCTGCTTATTCGTAGACCAGGGACAATTCGGTATTTGATTAAACAAAATAAATGAGAATGTAAATTTTATAATGTTAAATAGAAAAAAAAATTATCAATGCTATTTAGCTAAAAAATTCATTTTTAAATTAAGAAATATAAAAAATGTTTGTTGAATAAATGTAGTTAAAATCTTAATTAAATACTTATTCGTACAGTTTTTCAGTAATGATAGGTTTGAAAATGAATATTTGAAAATTGTTTATCATCAGCAAACTTTTGTTGATATCACTACCTATGTTAAAAATTCACTTGGAACACTTCATCAATTAATAACTTTATTTTTATAAATCGCTTAACCTAAACTACCTCACTCATGTATCCTCTCAACTTCTCTTAGACTCTCTTTCTCCTTAATGATTGGTGAAGCTTGTCTTCCCAACTTAAATGCAAAAGTAGCTGACCATTCTGTTCAACCAATTACAGAGGTTCCTTTCGACACTAATGCATCCTAACATTTTTTTCATCCTAATTTTTCCCATCTCACACACTGAATGCTGCAAACGGATTGGCTAGCCTAGTCCAGTTTATTTCCCTTAACTTTAAACTTTTATAACTCAAGCAATTGTAAATATATACGCGTAGTTCCTTATATAATTCTTAATCTACACTAATAATTTTATGTTATCTAACCAGTTCACCTACCTCTCCTCCATCTGTCTTACACATGTCATTCTCTATTAAAGATACAATTGTGCAACACTTTTGTTAAAACAACGGCCTCTATTTCCATAGCAATACATTTTAATATAAACTTGCATCAAAATTATCAAACACAGTAATAAAGAAAATACCCAATTTTTAAGCTCAGAAATATTCATATTTATCTCCAATTTTTCTAAAATCATGTCGTCGGTCTAATTATCAGACTGCGTGACTCCATCTGGGATGCTAATTTGATACAGTAGGGCTGGGTGCCAAGTTGTTGTTTATATTCGTCAGGATAGTCGATAATATTACAATATGGTTTACTTTGATATTTTTATCGTGCGATAATGTGGTTGCCATGGGGATAAAGTATATTAGTGTTAGTTTTCTGTTTTTTTTTTCCCGTGGGATCACTGCTCAGCAAAAGTATCACACTGTTACAAATTTTGTGTAATGAACGCTTAAAATAGTGTAAATAATTTATATTTGGAAGTGTAATACATTAATATTACTTTCTGTTGTATTTATTTTATGTTAAAATCTTGCCACCACCTCTCCCTTCGAAATCTAGTTTTATTATGAAATTAAAAAAAGTAGTGATTACACTGATCGAGGAATAAATTAAAAGCGGAGCGAGCACTGAGGCATGCCGTAGACAAAACAAAAGGATTAAGGAATCGTGCCAAAAAGCGCTTGGCACGTTGCACTCCTATATCAAATCAGTAACACCGGTGGAGTTACGCAGTCTGATAACTAGGCCGACGATGATGTTCTTATTTAATTTACAGCATTTACCACTGAGTTTATTTTCAAAAAGAGTTTCCAGGGTTTATGTGGTAAAGAAAAATAATTTGTCAATTTAAACGACTATCTTTTCAAGACAGATTTCTCCTATATATATATATATATATATATATATATATTTCAAATTTTAAAATAATTTTATCCCTGTCAAAGGAGAAACATAAAAAAATTGTAGAATCCACAGCAATTAATCGACTCATTTATTTAATATATTCATGAGAAGAGGACACATCTAGCGAGCGAAAAATACCCTAGACTAATTTGCATTTATTAGAATACAAAATAGCCGCTTTGTTTTTTCATTGTACTTTAAGCCTGAAAATTTTTCGTTTAGCAGCAGAAATCGAAATATTTCCCCAAAGGGATTTGAAAACATCCAGAGCGATAGCGAGAAATAAATACGTACGTATTTTGCTGCCTGCGCGCTAATAATAAATGAAGGATATTTAGAAGAGTCGTTAAAGTATCTTGCATGGAAGCAATTTAATGTGTTTATTCATATTTTATCTCCAAAACTAAACAATTTCTCCGAATATTTTAATATGATTTTGAACCACAAGGGGCTAAAAGAATTGTCAGAGCACTAAATACACTAATTGCATATAAACTTCTAAGTATAATGTAAAAAAAAATGTAAATAAGGAAATTCGTAATTAAAATGCGTAAATAAAAATCTAGAAAATAATAAGAAAATGATTACCAAGCCTATTTTGTTCATAAATACTGGACAAAAGAAAAAGAAAACTCTTATTTTTTATAAATAAATGTAAGTTGTCGCATAATGCACAAACACATTTTTACTACACGGAAGATTTTTTTTTGGAGACAATAGTATCAAAAAATTTATGTTCTTCATCAAATGACATTAATAAATTGTTTCAAAGAAAGTCAGTTCGCCAAGGCATTATTTTAAAATATAAATTTTGAAAAATTTTTAAACTCTTATAAAGTATTTTATTCTCTTAGTATCTTTAATTATTTAAAAATCTGTTATATTTCTTGGATTGTTGGGATCTAAAGTTGGCGTGGAATTGAAACCCTCACCCTTTGTTGAATTTTAATAAATATTTTTGTGAATAAATTAGAATCAAAACGTAAAAATTCGACATTTTTAAGAAAATAATCCTGACACTCAGACCTACATCCCTACTAGCTTTTATAATATATATATGTAATAATTCACGCTAATCTTTTTCATCTTTCAAGTATTTTATTTTGTAATGGCTCTGAACCTCTAGGACTTTCGCGTAAATAATTAACTGTTAGCTAACCCTTCTAACGGAATGTAATCGTAACTTTATCTCTTAGAAATTAAAATTTCAGCTTATTTTAATTATTCTTATGTAATCCTCTCGTACGATACCTTTCCACCAATCACAAGATCCATCCACGGAAGTCATGTGAATTTTGGAACTTCCGGTCTGAGTTTCATATAAAAACTGAGACTCACTGAAAAATTCGCGCCGCGCCTTTTATTTGTCATTATGTTATGTTAATGTCAGCTGTGTGTGTTTTCTTTTGTGTTCTTTGTTGTGCCGTCTTCAAAGTGTAATAAAAAGAGGTATTACCATCTAACCAAAGAATGCCTCATCAACCCATCTCATCTCCTACATGTACTTCAATTCTCATACAAATAATGAATAATTCATTACAAGAAATCATAACGCATGTAAAATTCATAAATGCATACGTTTCGAAACAGATAAAAATACTCAGAAAACTACAAATATTATTAAAATGAAATGGGTACCAGTTGTAAAATTTAGAGCTAATTTTCCCAAAGGTATGTGCCTTCACATAATGAAAGAAAAAGTTGACATTTTTATACTATTTTAGGGATTTATTGTGGGTCTTAAAAAGAAACCTTGCTTGTTCTAACAATGCTTGTTCTTTCTGTAACGAAAAAAATTTTTCTAACTTTTGCTTTTTTTCATAACAAAAGGGAAAAATATTTTTTAAATACTGATAAATATGAAAAGAATTAGATAGTATGTTTTTTATACAACTAATTGGTGAGTCAATATTTTGAAAGCTTATGGTCACGTTGAAAAAACTTTTGATCTGAAACTGTTAAATTAACATGTTACCAAAGAACTTGAAGCGAAATGATTGAATAAATAAAACTAGAAACATTACAAACATTCGAATTTCGTTTTTTGTACTCTTATCGACCACTCAGTTTTATTTAGAGTTGGAAAGCTTTTACTGAAGAAATAATCAACCAACATGAAAAGTCTTTTATTTTTAAACCCCAATGCAAGATATCCAGCTTTTTTTTTTTTTTTACTTTCATATATTATTTTCAAATAACACTAAAAAATTTCTGAGTATTTCTTCTCCGAAATGTTGAAAAAGAAAATCCAACACTCTTTGAACTTTCTTCTTTTATGCCCAACGAATAAAATAAAAGGTAGAGAAAAAAAAATATTTCAAAACCACCGCGAAAGAATCCGACAAAAGTCAAAGACCCTAAGAAAACAGAATAGTCAGATAAGAGACAAGTGTGAAACCTACAAGAAAGAAGGCGAAAGAATGTTTGTTGTCGTAATCCAAGAAGACCATCTGAATGTTTCTTTACCTACCATTCTCCAGTGGACCTCTCAAAGCGTCATTTATCTAACAATTTTCCTTATGTCGTTGGAAAAAATAACGTCTGTAAAACATCTTTTCTCTATACAAAATTCTAATCTTAGCTCTTTAACTCTTAAGAGATTTTATTTTTAAAAGAGCGATTGTGTTTATTTTTCTAAGAAATGTTATTGTAAAAATTTGAGGAGAAAGCGTCCCCAGGAGAAGTGCTTGCGTTAAAAGAATTTGCAAACTCGTGTACGTATTGTGATCTGAAACTTTAATTTTCTGTAACACAAATTACAGTGGTGTCACAAGGAATTATGTGAATACAATTCGCTCAAATTTAAACGGTACTTATATTTTTTCTTTTTCTTAAATACGCTCAACTCTCTTTTACACGGTCTTTGTTACACAATTTTATTGTTCTAGCACGAATCGCAAAAAATTGGGGGTTCGCGACATGTGGATGAGGACGATTTGATGTAATTTATGTGAGGGTTCATTATAATAAAGAAATCGATAATAACGAAGTCGAAGGTGCAGTTCAGTTATTAACAGCTGATTTAATTCGCGAGAGCTTGAATTTTGGTACAAGTATGGAACAGCATTTTCTTTCTCATGATCCTGACATCGAGCGTGTATAAAAAAGAAACGAGTCTTACAGTAGTCGCATATGATGTGTAATATCTGGCATGTTATCGTGGTAAATGCGCAATATTAACTTTTTTCCTGAAAAAAATATGAATCGGGTATGATTGGAAATAATTTTCTATCGAATAATTATATCTTTTTAATGAAAATTATATTTAATTAACAAAAGGAGTAATGCAATAGTTTATCAAAAATAATTATTCTTGTTCAATTTGGGGAAGAGCGGAGACAATAAACTTATGATAACTAAAATATGACACATATACTTGTGATTTCAAAGTATTTAAAAGCCGTTGAAAAACATTGTCAATAATAGTACCACTGTTAGCAGTCGAAACATTCTAATTTGTGTTCATTTCGAGCTTGAGTTCATCATTCATAAAAGCTATGAGCGGCTCAGCTTTTGGCAAATTGAAGTTAAAGTTAAAATCACCACTCAAAATCAGGGGAAGCGAGTGATTATTTTTTAAAAAAGCAGAACCACCTTCGTTGTATGGTAAAAGTACAAAATGACGGAAATCTTTAATTTTTTTTTTAACCGTTTGATTCGAAGAAATGTATACAACCACCGAAATCACTGCTTGTCCGTTTTCAAATAAGCATTCTGCCACACTTATGTTCTCTAATATCATGACTAACGGATTTAAAGTCAAGCGCTCGAGTGCTTGATGGCTACTACAGTTGGGCCTCCATGCGAGGGTACCGAAAAGTCACAGCCACGCACTCTAATTGGTCAAATCAAGTAGCGCGCGCTTACGTCACATCCTGTTACACACATCAGTCCCTTTTCACGAAATCACTCCCAACAAATATCCAGCAACCAAGAGGAAAGATGTTACACATCAAAAATGTCAACGTAATCGTAAGTTTTGAGAAAAAGGATATCAAAATTGTATAAGTAACTTAAGAATGAACTGGAAGTACTAAATAAATGATTATTTAAGAAAAATATCAGTCTGAGTTATATTTTTCGCATCTCAGCGTCCGATCATTCACGGATGCTTGTATAGTCTGCTTCAATAGTAAGACCCAAATCATGAACCTAGTTGGAAAATATGATTTTGATAATGAATAACAATGCCAGTGCTCGCCGTTCTTTGCTCATCTCTCGTATCACACATACATGATGATTAATTCAATCAATTCACACATAGTGTACCAATTAAAACAAGAATAAGATCTTCTAAATTTTGATAGAATTCTATCTTTTGCTTATGACAGAATTGTGTTTTTAGTACAAATAAGAATACACACATAAAATAAAACTATTTATCCGGAACTGAACCGAAAATATTTTTTTTTCGGCGGAAAGAGAAATATTACGGTTTGAAGCCCTGGTTTTAACATTCGCTTTTCTTTTGCTGAGTCTTAACTCTTTTTTATGAGAAATTGTCATTATTTCCTTTTTTTCTTATTCGAGTGCGAGACTCATATATTTTCAACATAAAATACCTGGAGTTTCTGCAAAAACATGCATCTTAGAACTATATACTGTGGCTAAAATATAAATTCAGAATGCTAAAAGTGTTCATAAAAATTGTACTCGTTGTCCTTCTGAAAAAAATTAAGGAAGCAGTTTTCTTAGAATGCCCACTTCTTTTCTCACTTTGAACATTTTGAAACATTTCACAACAGCTTAAAGTCTCTTTTAATAATTAATAAAGTTTAATTATGTGCCCATATGCCTAACTCAAGGAATAAGAAAAATAACAATTTTCGAAATGTAAACCTTTTTCCAATTTACACAAATACAAACATTGACAAATGCAGCGGTATAATTAATTAAAAATTAGACAGTTCGAAAATAAATAAAAATAATTAGATATTTTAATTAAAGCAAACGATAAATTACTAAAGCAAACGAAAGTAATTTATGCAGATATTTCTATTTAAGCAAATTATTCATTTTTAACTAACCAATTCAATTCTCTCAACATTAAATATTCCCTTTTATTTTTCCAAAATATGTACTATTTATAATTATGCGGCTGAATTAAAATGTTTAATTAAACTTAATATAACATTTATTCAGCATCTTAAAATATTATTCGAACCCAAAAGAAAAGGTCTAGAATGGAATACGACCGACCGACTCTCCCGCAGATTCGATGCGATATAAATATTTTATTTTAATGAGAAAGTATAACTAAAAGTACAGTAATCCCGCAAACTTAAGCGATTGGGGAGACTGAGTGATAACTATGTAAGTCAGGAAGTAATTTCGTATATAAATTGTTTTTAGTTGGGGATGAAAACGAAAGAAAATAATAATTTTGAAAAAAAAATTTATAATGAAATCTTAAATAACACAAATACAAAATCGCAAGCCGAAGTTATTTTTGATGCAGAAGGTTTCATAAATCTAATAAACTAGTCTGCTGAGAGAGACTTAAAGAATATTTTTCCTCCTGCACAATTTCTTGGTAGCATGCTAATAACTTTTATCCCCTATTTTGTATTAAAAAAATAGCTCTTTGTTGGAGTATACATTTTTCAAAAATTTGTAACCCTTTTTCAATGAAATCGAATCCTTCTGTCAAATTCCCAATCATCATTCAATCTTCTGATTGAACTGGATTTAATCACTATCCACTTTCACTTTTTTATATTTTTTAAAAGTTTAAAGATTTCTGTATAAAAAGATACATGGTATGAGAAAATATGATTATTAGAAGTATTTGTATTTATTTTTTAAGGGGACACAGTACGATTCAATTGACAAAAATCGGTCAAAAAATCAAATCTAATTTTTCTAGCCTAAATTATTCTTTATATACTTTTCTCTCTCTATAACCTCACACAATTTGAAAACTCTTAACTTAAAAAACGCAGAATTATGATAGCTTTTACATTCATTTTTATTCACATCCCTATGCAAATCAAAACTTTAAACTGACTTACCTCAGAAAAGTAAAATAACTAGTTTGGCTTCATTTAAAATGCTAAGGCCTTTTTTTACTGTGCCTAATGCTTTGAATTTTTTTTACCTATTGTTAATAGTACATGTAACATGAATTGGTATGCATTTTTGAATCAAAGCAATACTTATTTTTTAAAAAATAATTGAAGTTAGAATTTGCAATTTTTTTAAGGCATTTTCAATAAGGATTCATAAAAAGAAGTATTGTACAAATACCAATCGTAATATCGCACAATTCATACCAACTTTTGTTATACAAAGTTGGACGTACTTGTAAATCAAATTTCATGCGTGTACGTAAGTTTTTGTAGGAGGAGTAGCATTTTAAATTCACTTCACAAATTTTAAGATTTTTCCTTAAAAAATTAAATGGCTAGCCTTTTATGAAATTTTGAGCACAAAATCTGTTTTACATAGTATACACACATAGGAGGCAACCCAAAAAAAATTTTAAATCCTTAAATTTAAAAGTTTTGCGTAAACCGTACAATGTCCCCTTAATTAATCATCTGCCCAATGATGACCCTAACGATAAGTGGATAATGTTACACGGCCGGTGACACTCCCCTTCTTTTGGGAGTTGCCCAATTCCCTTTAAAAACAGGGTAAACTTCGACTGCACACTGGGAGTATCAGCCAGTATACACTGCGAGATGTACAGATACATATTTTGCGACTATTCTCCCATGATCTTTTTCCAATTGACCATGTCCGGTTAACCATTCAGCTGCGCTTGCATGCCTTGGTATCACCACGTTCAGAAGACGAACTAGTTGGCAAGGAATATAGAGCCATCCCTCATTATAACACCCATACTTTCAATGACTCACAAAATAGACATTCTAATTCGTGTATCGCCGTCCGCAGTAGTATTACTCTTTGCTGAGAGGACGATGTTCTCTCTCTATGTTACGAGCATCACTCCAAAATAAGCATCCCTTAAAGTTCGTTACTGTCTATCTCTGTTTGACAAGTATTAAAGTATTTCTTATTAATGAAGAATTGATTGCATGTGCTGATTTTTTCATAGAATCTTAGTTAGTTGGCTGAAGTAAATTCTAAGCTATAGAATGAAATAAACATTTTATACTATTTAATTGTGTCTTTTTAAAAAGTAATATACATGTTTTTCTAAGAAAATTATACCTTGAAACTATATTTCTATTACTTCTATATCTCTAAATCTTAAACTCTTAGATTTATCCTTTTGTTAAAAAAAAATATTTTACAAATGTATCAAATGCTTCTATCTTAGTTAAGAATTATTTAACAAAAGTGCAAATTGATCAAAAAACAGCATCTTCGATCTTCTATTATTTACTTTGTATTAAAAGTATAAAAATTTTATGCGCGCCATATGGTTTTCAATTACTTAAAATATCATCGATATATCGGTACAGCTGTTTCCAAGGGATGTTAAATCGATATATAAGAAGTTTTCTAATTTATGAGTAGAAAAATTTGAATGGAGGACATATTCGACGCCTGTAAAAGACTAGAAAATAAAAAAATTATTTTATCGCTTTTGTTTTTAATTTTGAGCTGTGGTCTTAATAAATTATTATATAAAATTCGGTAAGAAAATTAAAACATTTTTAGCAAAAATTCCATTGATTTCAACATCAGTTTTACATGATGTAAAAAAATCTAATTTATTTGTAACTGATAATTTACTCTTATAAAAGGTTTGCTTTTTGTAATCTAAATTCAATTGCTGTGCTTTTATTTGTTTTTATTTTTTTAAATGTAAATTCATTTGCTGTATTGCTATATATGTAAAAAATATCGTTATCTGAAATCCAACTAATTAAATTTACATTAAATTATTGAAATTAAGTAAGTTGCATTTTAAATAATTTATTAAACTTTATTATTATTTCCAACCACTTCCTCAAGAGAATGACATGATTGTAATTTAATGTATTAGGTAGTTAGTTAGAAAAATGTGTTTTGAAAAATTCGGTACTCTACTTTGATCCTATCAAACTCAATTTCATTTGATACATGCAAGTAATTTTTTAGTTGTAAAAACCTTATTAATTCTACTATTCAGAAAAATATTTTTTGAAGAACTTGGTTTCCAAGGAAAATTTAACATTTATACATTCACTAGAGAATGTATAAATTTTCTATTTCTTAGAATACTATCTTAATATGAATTTCCTTGTTATTTTTTACATTCGCAGAGAGTTCGAGAAAAACTTTTGTATGCATGACAACTAAGGGAAAAAAATAAACCAGATAAAATGTTTTATGAAAAACTGTATTAGAACCTTAAAATACTTCATGTTATATTTCATTTTCACAAGATAGAAATTTTGAGTTAAGTAAAATGTGTTTTCAGTTCAAAAGGAAAATATATTTCTGACTCCTGAAAATAAGATATACGCAAAATAATTTAAAAATAAAAATAGTTTATTATTCGTTGTTATTTTCTAACATTAAACACACATATGCTGTTCTCAAGAATTACAATATACTAAAAATATTATTAAAAATATTTTGACTGTCGTCATCTTTCGCCTCTTAAGGAAATTGATAATATTCCCTGTGGTGCTGATGTCTTAGTGTTTTTAACTAATTTACATATTAATTGTCAAGTTCAAGCTAATGTAAGATCTATATATATATAATTCTTTATACTAAGTCGATAATACTTTCACATGTTCTTTTGAAATTTACACTTGCATGTTTTTCATTAACATTAGTCTTGACAAAATGGCCACTCTTTCAGACTTTATTTAATTTAAACTGCATTGAGAATATATATAGAGAGATTATTCGCAAATAAAGTTAAGTGCGCACGAAATTTAATTTAATTTTTATTCACACTAAACATCGCAAAAAGATCTCTAAACTTTTAACACTAACAAAGTGAATATATATGAAAAATAAGTGTTTTAATATAGTACATAGTTATAGAAAATTTGGTGTTCTGCTTCTGTGCCGAAACTATATTATGACTAGAAAGATCGTTTGCTAGTCAAGTGTGATTTATTACTATTTCAATATTATTAAATTAATCGATCTGGGGACCGACTTAGCGACATATTTGGTCGTTAAAATTTACCTATTCCTCAAAATTGGCCACAAAAAGAAATGCGTGGGAAAATCTAGAAAGGTCTAAAACATTTATTTCCAAAGAATGTATCAGAATGTTGTGCTATATAAAGACGATACAGGGATGCAACAGCAATCAGTTTCAGTTTGTTAGCGAACTGTGGGATTCCTTGATATAAAGCAAGGATTCTCAACCTTATTTTTTTTTATTACGGTACACTAACAATTTTAGAATTTGGTGCACTCTAACAATAAAATAAGTTTATAAGAATTTTACTTATCTATACCTACTATCACAATGTCAAATATTTTATGATAATAATTTCTATATTAATTAAAATAATACGTTCGACAAAGACAAAATATTTATTGAATAATTAATTACAAAATAATTACTTGTGTGCTGAAAATTCGAATTCATGCAAATACGATGTAATAAATTCTAATAATACTTTAAAGTTTTTTTGGCTGTTATGAGATAATATCCTCTAACTTTAATCCAAAATGAATTAAATGACGCTTCCGAATGTTTTGAAATCAAATCTCTATTAATAAAGAGCGAAAATAGTTTTTCCTCTTCACTCAAAGTCCGTAACAAATGGTATACGAACTCAATCAATTTTTTTTTTAAATTCGTCTATCCACGAAAGGAGAAGTAAAGTATACCAAGAGTATTCTTAGTTTATTTCTTTAAATTTGCCGAAAGATTTGTTTCTGGATTTTTTTTTTTTCGGTGTATAATTAATAATTTTTTTCAAAAATTTATCGGCACACTAAAGTGCCACGTCACAATGGTTGAGAATCACTGATCTAATGCGATAATGTGACTATGGATTTGTGTTGCTGTATGTACTTTAAATTCGTCTTATTGGGAATTTTAAGTGAGTTAATGGTATCCTGTTAATTAAATCTGTTGTAATTGTTGGGTAGTACCAGAAAAAATTGCAATTGACTCCGAAAGAATTTGCCTGTTTATAAGTAGGTTTTTCAGATATTCTTAAAATGACCAACATGTAATAATATTAAAATTATAATATCGAGAAACTAAAAATAAAAAAAAACCGCCTTCCAAAAGTAACATTTTACCAACGAATAGATAAATAGAATCGAATGGTTTAAGAACTGTGTGAAAAGAATTAAGTAAATATGAATGTTATTTTATCCTTGATAAATGTACAAAGTTTAGATTAAAAAGTTAATTAAGTTATCCGACTACGTTCGAAACCGTGATTCTGCAAAAGCGTGTAAATGGATAATATTTATGATATTTAGTGTCACTTAGATTAGAATACATGTATAAAATTGTTTTAAGGTTATTATGACAAAAACATTATTTAAATACAATATTTTGGCAAAAAATTAACTTAGAATAACGTTTTTTCCAAATGTTCTCCTTTTGTAAAAAATGCTTCTATTGTATTAATATTTTGCCTGTATTCAGCTCAGACCTCTGTACAGAGGCTCAACTAGAATTTTTGAAATGCATAACTTGGAAGTCGGTTTATCTATGTTTTACGCAAACAGACGGGAGAAATTTTAAGAAAATACGCCGATAATTATTTCAAATGGTTGTAACTCTGAAAATAATGTGACTTTTTCAAAAATCATAGTTGAGTCTCTGTACAGAGGTCCGAGCTATATACAGGCAAAATATTAATATAATAGAAGTATTTTTTACAAAAGGAGAAGATTTGGAAAAAAGGTTATTCTAAGTTAATTCTTTGCCAAAATATTGTATTTAAATAAAAAAATTTGTCATAATGTCCTTAAAACAACTTTATACATGTATTCTAATCTAAGTGACACTAAATATCATGAAAATTATACATTTATGCGCTTTTTTAAAATCATGGTTCCCAACGTTGTCGGATACCTTAAGTTCTTTTTTTTTCATATAGTTTTAATTTTATCATCGCCCCCCTACACTGTGGGTCTTTAGTGGTACATATGCTTATGGAAATCTGTAAAAAAGTTTGAAATAAAATTGTTTCCAGCAGAAGAATCCAGTCTAATATTTTCGTAATATAGGAAATTGTAAAGGTTATAAGTTTGGTTTACTTAATTT
Source organism: Trichonephila inaurata madagascariensis (assembly GCA_019973955.1). Taxonomy (NCBI): domain Eukaryota; kingdom Metazoa; phylum Arthropoda; class Arachnida; order Araneae; family Nephilidae; genus Trichonephila; species Trichonephila inaurata. Next base: position 166,226 of record BMAV01000040.1, on the reverse strand, counting down.
CACAAAAATATACCAGAAGGGATAAATCCATTTCATGAAAAAAAAACGTGAAAAAAATCTTTTTTTTCCCTTAGTTACGATGAATGAAGAGTGATCCAATTCTACTTAAAGCAACGAAAATCTAACGAGGAAAATCTTACTTAGGAAATGTCTCTATTCTAATCTATTCGTTCAAATAGTTTTAGCTTTTACTCACAACTCTTAAACTACGATTCGAACTTTTTTTTTCGGCATTAACGACACATTTTCCCATTTAATTTAAGAATCTCGTTATCTCGGTCTTATCTGTATTACATCACCTGGCAGGAGCAATTAACTTTTTTCCTTTCCCGTTTCAAGTGAAGAATCTGCAATGCTTTCTCGAGTTTTAGAGGATTAAGTGAGATG
>BMAV01000040.1:139799-155247 GCA_019973955.1 Trichonephila inaurata madagascariensis | reverse complement strand
TAAAATCTTATTTTTTTGACAATTTGAGATTTTAACATTTTCAAATTATATAGATTTTAACCTTTCTAAAAATACCTTACTTTAACCTCTAGGGTAGTTAGAAGCCCTTAAATTCTATTTTTAAATAATCGTTGAAACTGGGCCACGCCCATTTGAATGGCGAAAAATGTAAACAAAATACTTCGATTTTGCTTAAAAGTTGAATGGCTGATATAAACCAAAACATGTATCTTTTATTGTAAATTGAGCCTTTTATTTTTTTATTTACTAGCCGATCAGAATACTCACTGTGTATACATCAAAATTAATTTATCTCAAAATGTAAATTTTGATGTTCGTTGTAATTTTTCTGAGAAACTACTGTTCACAGGTATGTAAATTTTTTATGATGTATTTATAATGATGGCTAATATATACTAAAATGAGCTTTTTGTAAGAAACTTAAAAATTTATTTTTTATAAATTTTGTATGTGAAAAATGGGTCAAATTTTGCAATATTTAATAAAACATTTCATAAATTTTAAAAAAAATTCAAAATTGGCTAAGAACTCATTTCACTATAATGAGAAAGGTATACCTTAATTGTATGAAAAATTTCAAGCATGCACGTATAATAGATTTTGAGAAAAAGTACATAGAAAATAGCCAATTTAACATTGTCGGAATATATATAGAGAGAGGTTTCCAACTCCTCTTAAACTTGTGAATAATTTAATGTGTTTCAAACTTAAAGTTTTCGAAAAAGCTTGTATTATAGCGTCTTTCCAAACCAAATACAATACACCAAATACAATATTCATTTCGAATCGTAAGAATTCCGGTTTAAGAATAAAGAACAAATTTCTGATTTGATTATTAAAGAATAGGTCTTGTTTCTTGTTTGCTCAATAGTATTATAAAAAGTTTTTGACTCATGTCAAAAATACAATCAAACATATTAACAAGAAATTTGGCGTTGAAGTTTCCACGACATTTTTTTTTTTGTATTACAGTATAGCAAAGAACTCTGAAAAATGGCGTATTTATTTTTTTTATTGTAATGTTTATTAAATAACAGGATATTTTCGTCTCATTTGTGTAACTCTACAGAAAACAGTTGTAACACACTGATAGTTAGCAATTATTTCACATTATTCTATGAGAGTTAAGTCGAAAAATATAGTATTATTTTTAAAAGATAAAGTGATAAGAAATAAATAATTAGTTTTATTTAAGTAAAAGTTGTCCGCTGTATCAAAATATTTTAAGAGGAAATTAGATAAGAAATTGTTTGTTAACTTCACATTTTCTCTATATCCAATGTGAAAAAATTCATTTCTTTACACGTTAAATTTGTCTAAATGCGGATAATTTTTAAAGATCTAATAATACATTTTTTCTGCTTATATTTTAATGAAATTACTCTGAATTTGATTAATTATTCATAACAAAAGAGGCTTTAGAATAAAAAATGTTGTTATTATAGAGAATATATGAGCACAGATATATTATTTAATTCATTAATTCATTGAATCAAAATCTGTTTTTAAGACGAACTACTTCCTATTTCCAGGAAATAAACGGAAATTCCAGCTTCAGAAAATACAAAGTTAGACTTAGAATTTCAAAAGGAAAAAATTGAAAAATCCAATGCTCAATAATTAATTAATTTTAATTGACAAAATATCACTTTTCGAGAAAAAGGGCTTCCAATACTTTTCTTGCTAATAAAAGAAATTTCTTTGTTTATTTTTGGTCTTTTGCAAGTGATACTGGGCCTTGAATTTTTTGAAAGAAAACAAAATTAAATTAAATGGTTGCATAACTTTTTTGCTAATTAAATGTATTAATTAAATCAAAGTTTTTGAAATGCAAGAATAAAAACAAAATTCTCCCATTAATTGGATGTTAATTTTTTTCGGAATTCGATGAGCTTCATTCATTATTTTACAGAATTCTAAAAATTGATTTAAGTTAAGAATTCTGCTTTAAAAAAAGGCTTTATAGTTTTTATTACAGAATGAAATATAGCCTTCATTAAAATTAATCTATTAATATCCAATATTACAAACTTATCTACATTTTTATCAGTTATAAATATTTTAATAATAATATATACATTGATCAGAGTAAGAAGCCTTTTTTTCTTCTTTCTTGTTAATAATTATATAACTATTTAATTTGTTCACCGTTTGAAGGTATCCAATGTAATGTAACATGATATACAAATTAAAACCTCTGCGTCGTAGTAATTTTACCAAAGTAGGTTCAAATACTGCACATTTTTTATTACATACTTGAAATCTATATATTAAATGTACATTTTAGAAATGAAATATACAAGAAAAACTTTAAGAGTTTTAATTTTAAAATATAGATTTAGGTCATAAAAAATATGAACATAAATACATAAATGAAAACATAAGCAAGTATAGCATGGGTTGCGCAGCAAAATAGTAGAAAAAAGTGCATATCCCAGCGGAAATCGTGTGTTGTGCAAATTTTGCTACATCTACTTTGCCCGCGAAAATCACGGGATGCGCAGAGAGGGGGTTAAGGATTGAAATGCACTGAAAGTACAAAAAATCAAAGACAAATGCAAATATAAAGAATTAAGATTAAGATTAAAATTACGAATTTTTTTCAGTGTTTATATCGGAGCTTATTGCTATAATAAGGGGTTTGTAGTTCACGTATGAAGCCAAAGTTTAATTTCAAAACGTTTGGATTCTGACTGACAACCGTGCCTCAGTTCAGCATCTTTCTCATTAGACATGTATTGGGGATCAGACTAGCCTTGATATCCTAAATATTTCTGATCTGAATTTTTCTAATTATAGTTTACATTTTCAGTGGGTCTCATCTCAAGTAGGGATTGACGGCAATGAAAAGGCCGATTTCTCGGTCAGCACTGCGGCTCAGGATAAAAAAAAAAAAGGTCTCCTACGTTCAGTGGATTATCTTCCCTTAAGACAGTGCTTCTCAAACTTTAAATACTGGCGACCCACTTTTTAATCATAATTTTTATCGCGCACCCTTATACAATAATAATGTATTGAATGCAATAATAATGCACTTTGACGCTAAAACTACAATACAATCTTAAATATAAACCGTAAAAATTAATATAAGATGAGTATATTAAATTGTGTACATGTTAGTTTTAAGTAATAAATATCTTATTTTTCTTTCTCGAATTTTTAAATTGGAACAATTACAATCTGAGGTGGCTGCTTTGAAGACGAAATATAGATACCAGCAAAATCAGTGCTTCTCAAAGTTTCAGTACTTGTGAAGCAATATCCAATCATAATTTTCATTGCGCCCCCCCCCCCCCCTACACATAAATGTAATGCATTGAATTCAAAAATACTATACTTTGACTCTAAAACTGCAATACGTCTTTAACTTCTTAAGTGCCACCAGAGTATATAAAGGTCTCGCTCAGCCCAAACGTTAGTTGTTCCGGACGTATATATACGTCTTTCCGAAGTACGTTCTTTTCTCTGTAATGCTATCCATAAAATTTTTCCGAACGCTTTGAAATGCAATAATAGGACCTTGACAATGTTTTCTAAGGATTTATTTATTTCACACAAAGGATTTGATTCTTTATTACTTTTCCCCAGTACACCATATGCACTCGCCTACATGTTGAAAAACGGTGGCACTGGGGAGCGAATCGCGTAACTTTTAGTCGGCAGTTCACAGGGATAAATTATAAACTGTACAAATTATCAGGATAAGTGTTAATTTTTGTATATAACTTTATATATGACAATATTTAAAGTGAGAAGACTTCAAAAATGTTTTAACCCGGGAGCAGGAACACACTCGATACTAACGTTAATGGTCACGCAGGGTGAATGAGTCACCCCAATCCTTTTTTTTTATATAATTGTTGTTATTTTACACGTAATTCCAGTGAATAATTTATAATTAAGAGAAAGAATACTTACTACTTTCAATGACTTTTTTAATTTTTCTTCGGTAACAAATTAGCAGTTTTGCCAGAATTATAACGATTTCGATATATGTGTACTCCGCGTGACCACTTCCGGATTCAAAGTCTATTCAATATAATAATATGGTTGTTAATGCTAAAAAAATGTGTAAAACATTTTTCATTATGCTTTATATGATTGGAAATACACATAAAAATAAATCTTGGCCAAGTAATCCTTCAAAGTGCTCTCTGTGCTTTTCCAAATATCATAAAACTCTTTTACATGAAAAAAAGGGCAACAGAAATACATTATTTACAACCTCCCTAAATAAAAAACAAGCACATAAGAGAGGGGTCATAACTAACCATACCAATAAATTCGAAGGTCAAACAGATGATCATTAAATAAATTGATCTGCCTACAACTGTAACATATGTTATTTCAAAAATAATAACATTGATGAATTTTTTGTCTTCCTAAATTTTTTCGATTCTGGTTCTGGGTTTTGTTAGGTGCTAATTAGCTGTTGAAGATGTAATATCGCCAGATGATATACATATAAATTACATCAGTGTAAAAGTGCATTTTTTATTATATCAGAAAGTATTTTCTTTTACTTCATTCCAGTAAATTAATTATTTTTTAAATCTTTTATTCTCGATATGCTCATGCCTCCCAGGGGGCGAGCCCCAGAGTTTGAGAAACGCTGCCTTAAGAAGATTGATCTCAATCAACTTAAAGAACTCCTCCTAGTTATCCTTGGTACTTCGGAAGAAATCCAGGACGTTCATTCAGGCTAATGCCTAGGAAATATCAGACTGCCTTTTCACACTTTGTAAGCGGCCATATAAAAGTTTTCACTTTTTGTCAGGGTTAGAAGATATTCCTGGTATGCAACTGGTGTTATTTCGAATACTGGTTTCTCCTACCCACATCTTGACTTGTTTGGATTTTAAAAAGGATGAGGTCCTTCAGGACCTTCGTCTGTTCTTAATTTTCACTTTAATTTAGGGAAATCGCAAAACCTAATATAAGAGTAATTTTCTTATGAAAATCACATTTTGTTAATTATTTCATTGATTATGTATTAACGTCAAACTCAGTAGTAATGCTAAAGTAATTGGCGATGAACTAGTAATTTTGAACCAAGGTCAAAAATCACATTTTATATCTTCAAACATCAAATGAGATTCAGGTATACTTAAAAACATGGCAATACTTGAAAAGAATGTCACGTCATTCATAATCATTTTAGTAAAGAAAGTTTAAGTAAGAGAATAGAGCAGTGTTTCTCAAACTGTGGGGTGCGCCTCCCTTGGGGTCGTGGTAACCCAAGCAGGGGGCGCGAGCATATTAAAAAGTCGAAAACAAAAGATGTCTTTAAAAAATTATTAATTTACCGAAAGTAAACAAACAAAATACATTCTGACACAATAAAAATAAAATACACATTTACACTAATATAATACACTTATAAATTTATCAGTACTGCGTGGTGTATTTTATAATTAATTTAAAAAAACTAAGTTAAGAACAAGCTTTTATTAATTTCCAGTGACCATATGGGTTTCTCATGTATAAAATCATATGTAAAAATGAACACTTATCTTGATAATTTGTAAGGCTTACAATTAAACCTTAAATGTCAATTAAAAATTACGTGATCTCCCCAATGCCATTATGTAACAGGTAGGTGAGCGTATGTGGTATATTGGGAGGAAGAGTAGAGAAGGAATAAATAAGAAAACTGTTTGAAATAAGTAAATCCTTCTCAAAATCAGTCAATGTGATTTAATTGCATTCCAAATCCTCCAGAATAATTTTATGGAGAGCAGTTCACAGTAAAGATCATGCTTCGGAAAAACGTATATATGCGTCCGGGGCAATTAACTCACTGGTTGAGCGAGACGTTTATATACGCCGACGGCATTTAAGAGGTTAAAGTCGTGTTGTAAGTTTAGCGTCAATATATAGTATTATTTAATTTAATTCATTGTTATTGTATGGAGGAGGGGGCGATGAAAATTATGATTGAATTTTGGGTAGCAAATATTGAAAGTTTAAGAATAGAGAATAAAGAGAAATTGCTGCAATAGAGAAAAAAAGAATTAGACCATACGGATAAATTCAACAAGATTGTCTTTGCTTATATGTTGCTTTATCTGATTTAAAATACTTCCTTCTTAAAACTACATGAAGACTACCTATTGACAGTTTATTAACAGTGCACTCTGAAGCGACACGGTTATTGGAGACTGATCTCATTATTTTTAGCTACAGTCACATGACGATGAGCTAGCACTCCACACTTTTTCTTACGATAACGAAAGAACTTCGAACCTCCACACATTTAAGATATCCGACTACGTTCGGAAACGTGATTTTAAAAAGGCGCATAAATGGATAATTTTCGTTATATTTAGTGTCACTTAGATTAGAGTACATGTATAAAATTGTTTTAAGGACAATTTGACAAAAAAAATTATTTAAATACAATATTTCAGCAAAAAAGTAACTTAAAATAACCTTTTTTTTTCAAAATGTTCTTCTTTTTCAAAATTGCTTCTATTATAATATTTTGCCTGTATATAGCTCAGACATCTGTATAGAGGCAAACAACTATGATTTTTAAAAAATTCAAAATATTTTCAGAGTTACAACCATTTGAAATAATTATCGGCGTTTTTTTTTCTTAAAATTTCTCCCCTCTGTTGTCGTAAAACATGAATAAACCCACTTCTAAGTTATATACTTCAAAAATTCTAGTTGAGCCTCTGTACAGAGTTCTAAGCTATGTACAGGCGAAATATTATTATAATAGAAGCATTTTTCACAAAAGAAGAACATTTTGAAAATAAATGGATCATTCTACGTTCATTTTTTGTCAAAATATTGTACTAAAATAATTTTTTATTTGTAATACTATTCTTAAAACCATTTTATATACATTTTCTAATCTAAGTGACACAAAATATCATAAATATTATCTATTTATACGCTTTTGCAAAATCACGGTTCCGAAAGTAGTCGGATACCTTAACGTGAATCGATCAACTTCTGAAAACAATGGATACCCAATAACATTGAGATTTAAACCGACAGCTCAACAAAAGCAATGCCAGCTGCGAATTCGCAACCATGACCTCTTGGCTACAGAAAATGCATCTTTTATCTGTAAGTCTAGTCAAAAATAGCGGTAACACTTAATTGAACTGATACTTAATTTACACATAATGAGTAAGTGAACGTTTCTCAACGTCACACTAAAAAGCAACACGAGGGCTATTGGCGAAGGACCTTTGCTCCGTTAACAGAGATCATATGAATAATTGCACTTCCATTTGCCGTTTCATATATAAACCCAGGTTTATGGAGATTTTCTTCCGTCTATTGTCCTTCGTATGTAACCTGCGGAAGCTCATGCTAATCTCTGTTTCTTTGTTGTGCTGTCCACATTTGTTTCGTGTTTAAGATGTACAATAAACTGAATTATCAAAGACTGCTTCCTCATCAATATCATGAAATACAACATCAACCATTTAAATAATGATCTAATTATGGAATCCTTTACACTCGTGCCAAGTTAGGGTACTCAAAATATTTTGTATAATATTTTGAGAGGACAATACTAATGCTGATCGCCAACAAGTGACCCAATTCACATACGGTGCGGCAAATGCTGAGGCTGATGGTATTCAGCTCCTCCCGCATCGTTGGCAGCCTTTGGTGACAGTAGCAGGCGACTACATTGTGGGTATTTAGGCCCAGGTTTGTCATGTCAAACTTTATGTATACTGTGCTGTCATTCTTTTGCAACGTGAAGGCCACGTTGCCCTGTTTATATATATACTACAGTAATAAATTAGTGTGTTACGATATTTCAGTGCTATACATTGTTCACACATGTAGTTAAGACCTTGTCCTTTCGTCTGTCCGGACTGGTATCTTCAAGAAAAAAATAGTTGCCATGACTTTTACCCCAACCCTCGTATATATATATATATTGGTTTGACATGGCATTAGTGGGTGTTGTGAGAAAAATATAAGAGTGGTAATTATATTAAATATGAGAGAAAAATTGTTCAAAAATTGTGAAATGAATTATTGATAGGATGCTCTTAGGTGAGTTTTTAATGATTTACGCTATTCATTTGTGAACATACTTGGTTTTTAATTTGAACTTTCGGATTTTAGACATTTTTTCTACCTATACAACTATTTTAAAGATGAGTGCGTCATCTTTGGTGTTCGAGGGTTCACTTATATTATGCAATTAGTTGTTTTAGAATTTTAATATTTTAATATAATATCTTTCAGAATGCGATGGCGAATAGTTTAATTTTTCAAGTTTAATGGTTTAATTTTAACTTTTTAATTTTTTAATTTTTGAGAATTGGATATTTTTTGATTAACTTACCAGGTTGCAATAGGGGCAAGGTTGGCACCATCAAAATAGTTTAACCCCACTTATCGGTCCTAAGTCCGAGGTTGCACTTGGATATTTTATAAATTTTTATTTTATAATTTTTTAATTTTGTTTGAAAACGTTGGAATTTTATCTTCTATATTCGCCATTGATATTTTGAAATGGGATTTAATGTTATAGGATTCATATGGTTTCCATTTTTTGATTGATTATTGGGTTGTGATTGAATTATATATATTTAAATATATATATATATATATATATATATAAGGTGTAGCCGGATTCGACCGGCAAGTTCTAAGGGATGATAGTAGGCAGCATGAGGATGACAAATCAACAAAGAACATGAGGTCATAAATCACGTTTAGTCGGAGTAATTCGATAAAACAATAAAGAAGAGTGTGATGTCGAGTGGAATGAAAACGGGCAATAAGAGGACATTTATTAGACGTAAAAGCATGTTTACGATGTGGATAATGCATTACAGCTCAATGTCAAAAATGCAAAGACAAGTGAGTGTCCCAGGAATTGTATAAAGTTGCGGCCGCGTTGGTCATAGCACAGCCGGTACCGATGGAAGAAAGATTGTCAGACCCGTTCAAGCAAATCCGATTTGTTGACGACGTTAGCTGAAGTGACGACCATCCTTGTCACGAGAACCTCCATTGCAGTCATTGGGGTCTCAGACAAAAGCAATTTGAGGTGGCCCCAGAAGAAGAAAACCAAGTGATTGAGGTCTGGAGAAAGGCGGATGCAGATCTATAGGTATGATGCGTCCATTTCACCTCCCGGGATATGTTGCATGGAGGTGGTTTCGAACGGGGATTGAAAAAGGGACTAGTGCATGAACCACACGTTCTAGTGCTCAGTGTCTGGTACTTCCTGCAGCAACGCCGCGAGAAGTGGGAAATTCATATACGTGCAGGTTTCATGCACCCTGTCATGGAACTCTAAATCCGTGGATTTGTTTGCCTACCACCCTCGTCTGGCGCATCCTCCTCCCGATTTTCAACGACTAAACGTGGTTTGTGACCCCATGTTCTTTGTTGATTAGTCATCCCCATGATGCCTTTTATCACCTCCCTGAATATTTGTCGGTTGAATTAGGCAATATCCTTCGTTTATATAAGGTTGTTCATTTCCATGATTAAACAAGTAGCAAAAGAAAAAAATACAGAAATCGAATTTTCAAATATTATAAACAAATATTCTGGACACTTACAATCAGGCAAATGTAATATGATAATATAAATGCATGAAAGACTTCAAAGAAGGAAATATATATTGAACTACATTCCTGTGGAAATGTTTATTACCATGTATAAAATTTTATATTTCCCAAACATGGAAGTATTGTCGTTTGAAAAAAAAGAAGCTTCTCCTTTGAGTGTAATATATATTCTAAGAGCGAAATAAAAGGTAAATATGTTCTAAAGTTTCTCTTTCGTGTTTTCTGGGAGTGTTTCTTCTTTACTTTTTTTTAATAACATTTCTAGAAATGTTTAAAAAATTTTAATTTGGGAAGAGAATAATAATAAATTAATTAATTAATAAACAAGTTGCTTACAATAAATTTCAAGAAAGGGGATTTAATAAGGAAATTCTTTTAATATATTAGTGGTTTTTTTCGCTGCGTCTCTTGATTGGTATGAAATTGCAATTAAAAGGAGTAATATATATTGGGAAAGAGCATTTTACTTTTGAGTTGTTTATCTCATAAATCAATACAATATTTTCTCCTATATTTCATAAATAATAAACAAATTATTATTGTCAAAGTCCTGAAAAGATCTATATAATTCAAGTTAAAATTAAATTGAATGGTGGTTTTTTTTTGTCTGCTTTAATTATTTAAGTAATGATAAAATTTTGAGCCTCATGATCAAAAATTAAATATTTACTGTAAAAAACGCACTTTTAACACAAAAAAATTAAGATCAAATTTACGGGTACGCGTTATACGCCGGGTATAAAAATAAGAGTTTTAAAAATAAAAAAAGTGATGACCATAGAAAAAAATTAAACTTTTACGTATATCGAAATACTGTTTACTTAAAAGAAATGAGAGAGAGAGAGACATTCCTTATGAACTTACTAACTGTTTTTTTTCTAAAACTTGGAATAATTCCTTAAATAAATTACTTCAAAACGTAAGAGTTCTTCGTATAAAAGTGGATTCTCATTATGGCACGAATATACGTAAAAATTAAAAAAATGCACTTTTAAAGTACAGATGAGCGTTATACTGCGGTACGTGTTATACGCCAGATTTTAGAGTAAGTAGTTTCTACTAGTTTCTGTTACAGCAAACATAAACAAGATTTTTCTTATGAGTGATTAAATTTCATTTTTATTCCAATTAAATTATATAGTCTTAGATAATTGTCTTTTGAAGTTTTGTTTCATAATTTCTAATAACGGATATGTGAAGTTTATGACATTTTAGCTATACCTCACAAAGTATATTCTAATTTGTTTACAAGGAATATCAAAAAATACAATTGAAACACAAACTTGCCTCTTATTTGCCTTATAAATTACTGAGCATTACTTTAAACCTATATTCAGTACTTGCATGTTGTACTTGTAGTACTTAAAATATCTTACGAGGGCTGTTTTTTAAGTAAGGTCTTTGTTTTTTTTTAAAACACCGACAGTATTTTGCTTCAAAAAACTTTTATCTTAGGATTGTACATATTTTTGCCCATTTTTCTACACAGTTTCCGAGTTTATTAATGCATTTGTCATACCTTAGAGCAAAGTTTTGAAAACCCTCTTCAAAAAAGTCTGCCGCCTGGTCGGACAGCCAAGAGTTCAAGACCGCTTTCAATTCTTAGTTGTCAGGGAAGCGTTTCCCGCCAAGACTGGGCTTGAGGTACTGGAAAAGGTACCTTAAACACAGTCTTGCACAATTTGAAGGAATTCGGTTTAAAAATTGCTCACGTGAAATCTTGAGAGAATTATGACATCTTTGATGAATTTCTTTAGTAAATTCTGTAGAAATTATTTTACTTTTGCTTGTCATTTTATTCAAAAAGACATTCATGAAGTACTTCAACAGGCAACTAAATGCTTGTTAAACTCATGTCAACTTCGAGATTCACATATTTAGGATAAATTATTATTCTTAAAATGGTAAGGATGCAATCTTTTAATGCTTTCAGTAATTTGCAATCATCACTTTGAAAGGGCAAATTAATCCACTCAAATTCTGCTAAAATTGGCAACTGTAATCCAACAGTATTTAATTCTATCCTTGTATTAATTTAAGTAAAGGGATAGTAAGACAAATACTTGATTGGAAAGAGGAATCTAGGCAGTGGCTTAACGGAGAATATTAGGGCCCCTTGCAAAGTCAGCTTTTGGACCCCAAGCCCTAATAGTGTTAGCCAGGCTTTGAGCCCCCTCAAATTCCTGGACCCCCGAAATCCGAGGGTGTACGTTACGCCACTGAATCTAGGTTAAAACCTTTCAAAAGAGATTTAATCAGATTTTTATCACATAATCTCTCTAGATGGCAAATGCTTACTTTTGTCATTGTATGCAATTTTTTATAAGTCCAGTGCTGTAACATAAGTTAGTTACAAAAATAGATTTTTATTCTTTAATTCAATGCTGTACCGTTGATGATAATTATACAATTTACTTAGTTCTATAATAATTTGTCCTTTCACAATTACTTTCCCAGTTTAATATTTATGTAGAAATTCTCTCCAAGCCTATTTTTTAAGAATATTACATGTTTCATTTTCATGCTTCTATCAGGATTAGAAAGAATCCTACCACTTCTTATTTTCTATCACTTGCAATGGAAAAGAGTGGTGGTAAAGGGGGGTCTCTCTTAGATAGGCTCCAATTCGTGGTAGTGTGGAGGGAGGGGGAGAAATTACAGCGTTTCGTGTCATTTCGGAGAGGTGAAACATACGGCAACTTCATGTTTTCTTTGGAGATTAAGGTCACTATTTTTCCCCCATTTTTTCCGAAACTTGTTCCAAAAATTTTTATATATGTAGTTGAAAGTAGCAAAAAGTAGCGGGATCTTGAAGTGAAGTAGCATAAAAATCACGAAGTAGCAATATGATAAAAAAAAAGTAGCGAAAAGCTTTAAAAATTAGCAAAATTCGCGAAAAATCGCACGACCTGGCAACACTGTGCTACAGAGCTGGAAATGGTGCGAGTGCGTTCGCAAAGGATGCTGATCAGTGACGCAGGGACTCATTGCTGCGTACTCGTGAACTTAATTAAAAAATAACCCTCGTATTTTCCACAAAATTTTTTGAAGAATTCTTTTTCTTAGAAAATAGTCGCATAATTAGTAATACATATTTGCCTACCCAAATGTTCTCGTTGCAGAAGTAATACGAAATTTAATCAAAGGTATTGCTAGAAGAAAAATAGTTTGCTATAGATATAGATTCATGCCACTTTTCTGTGCTTTCAAATACATATTCTTAATACCACAAAATATTCAGAATAATGGTTACACTTTCAATATTTGTGTGTCTGACTTTAATTTACTTTACGTTTAGATTAAAAAAACAGCCAAAGAGCCAAATTCCTTAATTTCCTTCACAAAGTTATGGCAATCTTAATAATGCATATCCTTAGGATACGATTTACAGAATCGATTTCCTTAAACAGTATTCCTCTCTTCAAATCTCTCTTATCTTCAAAAGATTATTATAAAATCAATTTTGCATATATTTTTCTCTAAGAAAATAAGGCAAAACTGTAAGATTAAGCCAATTTTCGACTTAATCTCTGAGAAAAGTTCAAATTTTTCCATTCGAAAAGGAAAAGAGGGGAAAAAATCTAATTACTGCTGCCAATGATTTAATGTGCAAATGCAGATAAATCCGAGGTAACGAGATCCTTAAAATAAATTGGAAGATAAGTCGTTTATGCTGAAAAAAATTTCCAATCAGGGGTCTGTTCCAGTTAAACAAAAGCTAGGGCAAAAAGGATAGAAATTGGAATGGAGTAATCTACTGGGTTATAAAGATTTCTTCATAGTTTTTTCGTCTTTGGATTGGATTATAGTTTAGTCTCATTTCTTTTTCTTGTCCCTTTTCTCGCATCTGCTTAAAAATTGAAATTCGATAATGAGATTTTTTTATTAATGGAATTGTTTAATTTAGTACAAAACTCTATTATTTTTTTCTGCTTATATCTCTAAACTTCACTTTACTTGTCTAAATCATATGAGAAATTTATGTAATTGAAAAAGATAACACGTTCAGAGTGCTTCTTAGCAAAATAACATATATTTAAGCATTATAAATGCTTTTTTTATTACTCACTACCAATAAATACTAATATTTAACTAACAATATTTAAAATAACTTACATTTGTGAAAAATTACAATTTTAAGTGAAATTTTATCAATAGTTTTGAAAAACTTCAAAGCAGTTAGAGAAAAAAGTAATACACTTATATTATAGTAAGAGTATTACTAAAACAAATTAGATGCATTTATCTAGGAAATAAACCGTAATTTTAATGTTTTATTAAAATTTAAAAATTTTAGAGCTAATTGAGTAAACATGATAAGAAATGTGACACTCTTTTTGAAACCCTTATTTAAATAACAAGCCATAACTTAAAAAGTATTCATACAATAAGAAATATTTTGGTACGTTCTCTAGGAAATAGCATAAATATAAGGTTCAAAAAGTTTTATAGAAATACATTTGTAATATTTTGAGTTATTAGACTCGCCATGATAGATTTTGAGCAATTTAAATGCCTACTTCTCTGGTAGAGGAAAGACCCACTCTCTCTTTCGGTTTTTCTAACTTTATAAAATTGATTGTAACTTGGCCTCTAGGTAGCGTAGAAACAAAATAAAGTATGTTTTGTAAAGCCAAAAGATAGCTCTATTCAATAAAATAAAAAACAAAAACATCTGTCTTGACCTAATTTGGTCATTTTCAACATGTTAGGATACCTTAATGTAAATGCTGATTCATAAATACAGATCTTATAAACTGGGCATGAATAATATAAATTTCTGCGGATATAAAAAGCATTCTTTATTAGTACAATTTTTTTAATATTAATGAAAGTATCAAACTAGCAATTAATATTTTATGGGAGAAACAAAGCAGGAAAACAAAAATAATAATAAATATAGTGTAATGCAGTGCTTCCCAACTTTTTTATCCCCACGGACCGGTCAACATTTAATAATTTTTCCGCTGCCTGCAAAGAGAGGGGCGTTCGTTGTTTATATTTTAGATCAAGTATTTCAAACTCAAAGGCTAACTTGGGCCAAAGAAACAAGATTTAACTTTAGGTGGGCCGCAAAATAAATCAGTATTCAAAGAAACGTAAGTTTATTTCGAAGAATACATTATAATAAACATAAACAAGTAATATAAAAAAAAATTAAGTCAATTCCTACTTAGATCAACAAAGAAAAATTTATTTTAGGTACTTTTTATTAAATAGTTGCAATTAATATAAATATTAATATTAATATCGTATTGTCATCCAAAACAATCATGTATATAAAATTTCAGTTCAAATGAATGCTTTAGAACGTGAGAAAAAAACCTTTTCAAATTTTGACACAAGTCGCCAAAATAGTTGTTAAGTCACCAAAAATAATGCCAACGTGGCTGCATTTGTAATTCTTTGAATGATTAATTTTAATCAATGAATTTTTATTAATTATAATTAAATTACTGTATTGTCATCCAAAATAATCATGTATATAAAATTTCATCTCAATTGAGCGCTTTAAAGTGAATTTTATTAACGATTGAAAATTCCACCAAGATAAATAAATAAATAAATAGAGAGTGTGAGCTAATAGTAGAAAACAAATAAAAGAACAAGAAAAATTTAATGTTTACACCCTGACACTTGACATCTTTTCTCTGCAACTATCTTTTCTATTTCGGGAGACACATTTTGATATTTCATTACATATTATTGATTGACGATATACTGGCAGGACCGCAAAAATTATCGTTTGGGGCTGAGAGGTTGGCACTTCTGTATTAGATTGTTTTCATTTAATGATTTTAATTTATAGGGAAATCTGGCGTATAACATGCACTTCGAACACAAAAAATTAGATCGAAATTTAC